>JAJEJO010051886.1:82207-134417 GCA_020662805.1 Glaucomys volans
TTTTTTCTCAGAACTTCTATCTCTTTATTGAAATGATTTTTTGCTTCCTGAAATTGCTCTATTAGCTGATTATTCATAGCCTGAATCTGCTCTCTCGTCACCTCATTCTCTTCTCAGATCATTTTAGTTATGAACATTCTGAACTCCATTTCTGTCATTCCCTCTACTGTGCTGTCCTTCGGATCTCCTGATGCACCATCCAGGTTTGTTTGGGACACTTTCTTCCCGTGTCTTCCCATGCTGCTCATATATCCTCCCCTCTAGTAGTGTAAATCAGAGGGATTGCAACTTTCCTGTAAAGACCTAGAGCGTCCCTGCAGATTTCCAGCAACTCACCAGATGTTTGAGAGGTGCTTGATCAAGTGGTGAACCAAGATAGCCGCTATCTCACCACCTCCAGGTTGGGAATGATCAATGCTTCTGGGCAGAGGCAACCAGGAGATGCCGCACCGTGTCCCTGGAGCCGCAGCGCCGTGTCCCTGGAGCCGCAGCACTGTGTCCCCGCGAAAGGGGTGGGCTTAGGTTGAGGGCTCAGACAGCTCAAGATGGAGTCTCTCCGCCAGGGAAGCTGTAGAATGGCGCCGACCGGGCCCAAATTCCCCGCTGAAGCCTGCAAGCAGCTCCGCTCCCAGGTAAATCTCAGCTGAAGCCACAGCGCTGAAGCCGCAGCGCTGTGTCCCCGGGGAAAGGGGTGGGCTTAGGTCCGAGGGCTCAGAGAGGTCAAAATGGAGTCTCTCCACCAGGGAATCTGTAGAATGGCCTACTACAATTTCTTAAAGAAAAGAATTTAAGAAATGATAATTTTATGAGATATAATTATTTTAATAAAAATACTATTGCAACTGAAATGTCCTTTTACATAACATACATTAGTACATACACATATTCTAATTTTGAGGTGATATTCTCTTCACCCCTCTGACAAGTACATCAGTTTTGCTGATATATGTACTGATTATTCAAGTAAAATATTTACTAGCTATGTTTATGAATGTGGAAGCTATAGCAGATATGTGAATTCTAAATATTTTAAAATTAGCAGTGCAGTTGCTTAACAAGACCCCAAAAGTGTAAGAAGTTAAATCAAGAATCAATAAATGGGATGGATTTAAACTAGAAAGTTTCTTCTCAGCAAAAGAAACAATCAATAATGTGAAGAGAGAATCTACCACAGTCACCTCAGTTAAAGCATTAATCTCTAGAATATATAAAGAACTCAAAAAATTTAACACCAAAAAAAAAAAAGAAGCCAAATCAAATAAATGGGCTAAGGAACTGAACAGACACTTCACAAAAGAAAATATACAATCTATCAACAGATTTATGAAAAAAAAAATGTTCAATATCTTTAGCAATTAGAGGAATGAAAATCAAAACTACTCTAAGAAATGACAATTTTGAACTCATGGTTGAACTTTAGTTGTTATTATAAATCCTTCCTCCCCGCCCCCCACCCCAATTCCAGGTATTGAACCCAGGGTCTGTTGCATGGGCACATGTTAGGCAAGCACAAATTCATTCCCCGGCCTTTTTAACTTTTTTTTTTTTTTAATGTTCATAAGCTTTATTTTTTTAAGAATTACATTTTAAAGATTTAACTTAATAATATAAAATATTTGAATAGTATCAAAATCAAATCAGCAAATATATATATATATATATATGTGTATATATATATTCAGGTAAGTTAAACTTTAATTCCTGTCCTTACTTTTTATTTTGAAATAGGGTTAATGCAAGTTGCCCAGGCTAGCCTTGAATTCTTGCCTCTCCTGTCTTATCTTTTTTTTAATTTATTTTATTTTTTTTTAATTTTAGTTCATTGTAAACAAATGGAGTACAACTATCATTTTTTCTGGTTGTACACAAAATAGAATCATACAATTTGCATATTTATACATATACATAAGGTATAGATGTTTGTTCATTCTATTATCTTTCCTTCCCCGCCCCCTCTCCACCCCTCATTTTCTTCTATACAATCCATCCCTTCTCCATTCTTCCCATGCCTCCCCCAAACCCCCTATGTGTCATTAACCACTTATAAGAGAGATCATTCAGCTTTGTTTTTTGGGATTGGCTTGTTTCACTTAGCATGATCTTTTCTAATTCCATCCATTTACCTGCAAATGTCATAATTTTATTATTCTTTATGGCTGAATAATATTCCATTCTGTATAAATACCACAGTTTCTTTATCCATTCCTCTATTTAAGGGCATCTAGGTTGGTTCTACATCCTAGCTATAGTGAATTGGGCTGTTATAAACATTGATGTGACTGCATCACTGTAGTATGCTGATTTTAAGTCCTTTGGGTATAGGCCAAAGAGTGGGATAGCTGGGTCAAATGGTGGTTCTATTCCGAGTTTACGAAGGAATCTCCATACTGCTTTCCAGAGTGGCTGCACCAATTTGCAACCCCACCAGCAATGTATGAGTGTACCTTTTTCCCCACATCCTCACCAACACCTATTGTTGCTGGAAACACAGACTGGAAAGACTGTGCCTGGCCACAAATCTTTTTTAAAGCAGGCATTTGCTTTTGAAATTCAGAAGAAACTTATGAGAAAGGCGAAGGATATAATTCAAGCAACATCACCTGGAGCTAATATGGTTTGGATTCTTTACTAATTATTTCCACTTGGTGGAAACCAACTTCTAGAATAGAAAGCTCTATCCTGATAGTTCATATAGGAACAAAAGAAAATTGACAATCAATATTCATTTGCTGAGGGTATTGTTCTAAAATCTGACTTGCTCCTCTTAAAGCAAGTATCAACATGAAATTTTTCCTTGCAACATTTCATTATTTTCTGCTCATAGGCTTTAGAAAATGAAGAAATAAAGGATGAGTTTACAAACAACCAATGCATGCAAGAAGTCTCAGCTTTCATAATTTTTGATAAACTGCATATTTAATTAACCCTGTTAGGAGACCATTTTTTTTTTCTGTATGGTTTATTATCTGTGTAAGTGCAACCACAGCAAAATCAGTAACGTAGCAGCAGCACTGGGAGAGTCCTGTATCCAAAATGAGTTATTGAAGGTTTACAGTACCTATTCCTGGAAAATAGAGGGAATTTGTAAAGTAGCAAGATTACAGGGCAGACACCTGCAGTTGTCTGCAGGGTGTTTTGAAGACACCTTAGGAATGTTAAAAAAACACAGGGGATTTAGAAGTAAAGTTAACTACAGTTTCAAACCAACATTAAAGGACAGTTAAACTTACTAGAAGAAAATAATGGAACAGTTAAAAGACACTGATTTATTACTTAACAATGTACACTTCACATGGAAATAAAAATATGTATGTACATTGGGGCTATGCATCTATATGTGTACATATATATAAAAATATATATACATATATAAAATATATATTTATATTTACATATTTAAATATATATGTACATATATATATTTTACATTTTACCTATTTAGTATCTAGAATCCTATCTTCCAATCCTAAATGTCCTTTCAATAAATCACTTTTTCTTCCCCATGGAAGTGTTTATTGGGAGATAGTACCTGCCTTTCACTCTTAAAGACATAGGTGTTGTGTCTTCCCATTTTCTATAGCAGCTGTAGACAGAGAATATGTAAGTGATCTAGGCATCTAGAAATATTGTCTTTCCTGGGACTTTGAATTTGATCTAATAAATCAAAAATGTGAAATGGAACATAGGATATTCCTAGCATTACAGGTTATATATTCAGAAATGCATTTATGGCATATCAAACCTAAAAATGCTGGTTAAAAGTACTTTTTAAAAATAATCTACCATGAGATAAATAAATTTGACAAACCTTAGATAGACTAAGAAAAAGGAGACTCATATGAATAAAATCAGACATAAAAAGGGAGACATTACAACTGATACCACAGAAATAGGATCATTAGAGATATTATAAGTAACTCCAAGCCAATGAATTTTAAACCCAGAAGAAATGGACAAATTTGTGAAAATATACATCTTACTAAGATTGAAAATGAAGAAATAAAAAATCAGTAATGAAAAGTTTCCCAGCAAAGAAATATCTAGGACCAGAAGTCTTTGCTAATGAATTCTATCAAACAATTAAAAAAGAACTAATACCAATTCTTAACTTTACCCAAAAAAGCAAAAATAAGAGGATGGAATTCTAACATCATTCTTTGAGGCCAATATCACTCCAATACCAAAACCAGACAAGATCACAACAATAAAAACACTACAGCCCAATGTCCTTGATAAACAGATGCACAAATTATGAACAAAGTACTAGTAAACCAATCCTACAGCACATTAAAAATATTATTGTATTGGTTTAAATATTAGGTGTTTCCCAAAAGCTCATCTGTGAGACAATGCAAGAAAGTTTAGAGGTGAAATGATTGTGTTATAGAGCCTTAACTCAATCAGTGAATTAATGCACTGAATGAAATTAACTGGTTCTTAACTGAAGGCAAGCAGGGTGTGGCTGGAGGAGGTGAGTCCCTGGGGATGTGCCTTTGGGGTTTATATTTTGTGCTTGTTGAGCAGAACTAACTCTCTGCTTCCTGGTGTGATGCCTTGAGCTGCTCCACCATGTACTTCCACCATGATGTTCTGCCTCACCTCAATCCCTGAGGAATGGAGCCAGCTGTCTATGGACTAAGACTTTTGAAACTGTGAGCTGCAAAATAAACTTCTTCTCTAAAATTGTTCTTGGCAGGGCCTTTTGTCATAGCTATGAAATGGCTGACTAAAGCAACTGTTCGCCAAGATCAAGTAGGATTCGTCACTGGGATGAAAGAATAGTTCAACATATGCTCATCAATAAACACCTTACACCACATCAACAGAATGAAAGACAAAAAACACATGATTATTTCAATAAATACAGAAAAGGTATTTGATAAAATTCAACATCCCTTCAAGAAAAAAAAATTGAACAAATTAGGTATAGGAGGAAGATACTGCAACAAAATTAAGGCCATATATATAATAAGCCAAAAGTTAATATATAAAATGGGGAAAAATTGAAAGATGTCTAAGGTCTAGAATAAGATGAAGATGTTCACTTGCACCAATTTTATGCAACATAGCATTGAAAGTCATAGACAGTGCAATTAGACAAGAGAAAGAAATAAAGGGCTTCCACATTGGAAAAAAAAAAAGTAAAATTGTCACCATGTGCAGATTTCAGGATCTTGAAACCCTATTATATAGAAAATCCCAAGTCACCACCAAAATATTTGTTATAACTAATAAACTGATTCAGCAAATTTGTAATATGCAAAACCAGCAAGAAAAAATCATTAGCATTGCTTTATGCTAAATATCAATTAATTGAAATAGAAATCCCCAAAGCAATCCCATTTATAATAGCTATAACAATTAAATAAAATGAATAGCTAGGCACAAATTTGATCTAAGAGGTTAAATATCTCCACAATTTAAAACTTCAAAGAGTTTACGAATGAAATTGAAGGGGACACAAAAAATTAGACAGACATCCCATATTCATTGATTGGAAAAATCAATATTGTTAAAAATGTCCATTCCACCCAAAGCAACCTACATATTCCAATGACATTCTTCACAGAATTTAAAAAATCAATATGAAAATATTTAATGCTACAAAAACCTGAATAGACAAAGCAATCTTGAATGAAAAGAACAAATCAGGAGGCAATATACTACCTGACCTCAAAATATAGTATAAAGTCATAGTAATCAGAACAGAATCGTACAATCATAGAAACAGACATAGAGACAAATGGAACAGAATACAGAGCCTCTGAGTAAACCAACACATCTACAAACAACTTACTTTCAGCAAGTGTACTAAGAACACACAAGGGAGAATGGACAGTCATTTCACTATATGGTGCTGGGAAAGCTGTATTTCCATTTGCAGAAGACTGACAATAGATTCCTATCTCTCAACAGTTACAGAAGCCAACTCTAACTGGATTAAAGACTTTTATGTAAGACTCAAAACATGAATCCACTAGAAGAGGGGAAAAACTGCAGAACATTTTAATGGGTAAAGATTTTTGGGGGATAAGATGTAAAAGCACAATAAAAATTAGCCAGGTGCAGTGCCGCACACCTGTAACCCCAGCAGTTTGGGAGGCTGAGGCAGGAGGATGGCCAATTCAAAGCCAGCCTTGGCAAAGGTGAGGTCCTAAGCAACTCAGTGAGACCCTGTCTCTAAATAAAATACAAAATAGGGTTAGTGATGTGGTTCAGTGGTTGAGTGCCCCTAAATTCAATTCCCAGTACCTGACTCCCCCACAAAAATTAGACAAATAGGATCACATCAAATTTAAAAGCTTCTGCACAGCAGAATGAACTACAGAATGCAGGGACAACCTATATTAAAACAGAAAATATTTGGAAACTAGAGATATGACAATAAGAGGGTTCAGTGGTAGAGTGATTGCCTAGCATGTGTTAAGCCCAGGTTTCAATCACTATCAAGCCAAAAGATAACAAGTACTTTTAAAAATGTTGGACAAAGGGAATTCTTTCCCACTGTTGATGGGAATATAAATTAGTACAACTATTATGGAAAATAGAATGGAGGCCCCTCTAAAAATAAAAAAATAAAACTATTATATGATGCAGCAATCCCACTACCAGATAAATATCTAAAGGAAATGACATAAGTATTGCAACACTATTCACAATAGTTAAGAAATGCACACAAACTATTTGCAATTAACTGATGAATGGAAAAAGAAAATGTAAAAATGCAAAATGGAGAACTATTTAGCCATGAAAAATGATTAAATCTCTTTAGAAATCAGGAAAAACAATCCCATTGACAATAACTTGTAACAATTGTGACAATAAAGATGGAACAGAAGATCATCAAGTTAAGTGAAATAAGATAGGTACCAAAAGGCAAGTACGATGTGCTCTCACACATAATAATAATAATAATAATAATAATAATAATAATAATAAAAGAGTTGATTTTATAGAAGTTTAGAGTACAGTGGTGACTACCAGAGACTGGAGAGTATGAGGAAGAGAGGACTGGGGGAAAGTTGATCAATGGGTACTAAGCTTCAGTTAGATAGGAGAATAAGTTCCAGTATGCAATTGCACAATTCAGTGACAGTACATGACAGTGTATTGCATATTTCAAAAAGATAGAAGAAATGGTATTTAATGTTCTCACCATGAATAAATAAAAGTTTTAGGAGATGTGATAGAGATAGATATGTTCAACTTGCTATAAACATTACACAATGCATATAAATGCATTGAAATATCACAGGATATACCATAAATATGTAAAGTTTTGTATTTTATAAATCAGAAAATAGACAATTTAGATTTTTAAAAATACCACACCATGAAGGTACATGGGTGTTTGTTTCTTAAATCCTCAAAAGTCCAGAAATTTCAAAAAATAAAAATAAAAAATAAAAACCCAGAAGAGAGAGATTGCTATAGTGCTGTTTATTTTGGGAAGCTGCCTATCCACTGTAAAGTTCGGTTTCAATGGCCCATGTGTAAAGAGAACACAAAGTCTGTGCCCTGAGTATGGTAGGAGACTGGATCAGATCTGTGTAGACCTCACTGCAGAAAACTTCTAGTTTCAAAACATCTTACATAGTGCATGAAATAATGTTATGCTCCTAACTGAGAAAGAAATGCATGAGATAGGTAAACTAAAAGAATTTACACAGAATGGAACATAAAGAATTACAATAATAGGAAATGAAAAAGGGAACTGAGTTCACAAAGAAGAGAGTAAAATAACAGGTTCAGTGTATGTTTGCTATGTGGCCAGAATTATTTCCAGAATCAAGAACACTGAACAATTAAGAAGAGAAAAATTTTAAAAAATTATATACACCCAGAAATAGAATAAGATGAGGAATGAGGGGAAAAATCTAAAAGTAACTATTAGAATATCATATCAAGAATTGTTTACTGTTGAGTGCTAAAATTAATGGGAAAAATATTGAATAAAAGAGCATATTTTCATTGCTGCAATATACTCCTCCAATTTGCTAATTAGCCTAGTGGTTTTATTATAATTCACCTAATGCCACTAAGAGATGAACATTTTTAGCAAGGTTAACTAAGAAAAAGAGAGAAGACACAAATTACTAATATCAGCAGTAAAAGAAAGGACCTCACAACTAATCTTGTAGACATTTAAAGGAATATTATAAGTAGTTCTATGGCCATAAATTTGATAATATAAATGAATTTCAGTTTCTTGAAGACACAATCTACCAAAACTCATACACACAGAAATAGATAAAATGAAGTCTTATGTCTATTATAGGAATTGCATTAATAATTAATAACCTGAAACAGGAAGAACCAGGCCAGATGTGTTCTGGTGATTGATTTGATCAAAGGTGTAGGATTAAATGATATGAATTACAATAATTTCTACAGTCCTTTCAAGAAGACAGGAGACAGACTCTTTCCTAACTCATTATAAATATTATCCTTCTATCAATAACAAAGTCACTGAAAGAAAATAAAACTACAGACTGATATTTATCATGAACACAGATGCAAAAATCTTTAACAAGATATTAGCAAACTGAATCTAACAACATAATTAAAGAATCATAGACCACAATCAAGTAACTTATTCCAGGAATACAAGGCTGGCTCAACATTTAAAATGCAATGGATGCTGGTTCCACAGTCTAGCTATTGTGAATTGAGCTGCTATAAACACCGATGTGGCTGTGTTACTGTAGTATGCTGATTTTAAGTTCTCTGGGTATAAACCAAGGAGAGGGATAACTGGGTCAAAAGGTGAGTCCATTCCAAGTTTTCTGAGGAATCTCCACACTGCTTTCCAGTGTGGTTGTACCAATTTGCAATTCCACCAGCAATGTACAAGTGTGCCTTTTTCCCCACAGCCAAGCCAACATCTATTATTGTTTGTGTTCTTCATAATAACCATTCTAATCAGAGTAAGATGAAATCTTAGAGTTGTTTTAATTTGCATTTCTCTATGTACTAGAGATGTTGAAGACTTTTTCATATATTTATTGATTGCCTGTACATCCTCTTCTGTAAAGTGTCTGTCCAGATCCTTGGCCCATTTATTGATTGGGTTCTTCGCATTTTTGGTATAAAGTTTTGTAAGTTCTTTGTAAATTTTGGAGATTAGTGCACTATCTGACCTAGATGTTCTTCAACAGATGAATGGATAAAGAAGATGTGGTATATGTACACAATGGAATACTACCCAGCCATAAAGAAAAATAATATTATGGCATTTGCAGATAAATGGATATAATTGGAGAATATCATACTAAGTGAAATAAACCAATCCCCCAAAAATAAAGGCTAAATGTTTTCCCTGGTAAGTGGATGATGATATAGAATCTGGTTGCGGGGGTTGGGATGAGAGGGGAATGGAGGATCATTAGATTACATAGAGGAAAAGGAGAGGAAGGAGGGGACGGGGGTATGAAAAATGGTGGAATGAGACAGACATCATTACCCTATGTACATATGTGATTAACAAGAATGATATGAATGTACATCATGCACAACCATAGAAATAAAAATTTGTACCCCATATGTTTACAATGAGTCAAAATGAAGTCTGTAAAAAAAAATGGATGTAATCAATCACATCAACAGGCTAAAGAAGAAAAATCCCATAATTATATTAATATAGCAAGAAAAAAAGTTTGACAAAACCCTACACTAGTTCATAATAAAAACTCTTAGTCCATTAAAAATAGAAGGGGACCATCCCATTTATTGATTCTTGCTTTGGTTTCTTGGCTTTGGAAGTCTTGCTAAGGAAGTCTGATCCTAAGCCAACATGATGAAGATTTGGGTCTACTTGTCTTCTACTTTGTGCAGGGTTTCTAGTCCAATTCCTAAGTCCTTGATCCATTTTGAGTTGAGTGTTGTGCAGGGTGAGAGATAGCGGTTTAATTTCATTTTATTACATATGGATTTCCAGGTTTCCCAGCACCATTTGTTGAACAGGCTATCTTTTCTCCATTGTATGTTTTTGACTCCTTTGTCTAGTATGAGGTAACTGTATTTTTGTGGGTTTGTCTCTGTGTCTTTTATTCTGTACCATTGGTCTACCTGTCCATTTGGGTGCCAGCACCATGCCATTTTTATTACTATTGCTCTGTAGTACAGTTTAAGTTCTGGTAATGTGATACCTTCTATTTCACTCTTTCTGCTCAGGATTGTTTTGGCTACTCGAGGTCTCTTATTCTTCCAGATGAATTTCATGATTGCCTTCTCTATTTCTATGAGGAATGTCATTAGAATTTTAATTGGAATTGCATTGAATTTGTATGGTGCCTTTGGCAGAATGGCCATTTTGACAATATTAATTCTGCCTATCCAAGAACATGGGAGATCTTTCCATCTTCTAAGGTCCTCTTCAATTTCTTTCTTTAGTGTTCTGTAGTTTTCATTGTAGAGGTCATACTTTTTCTCAGCAAAGGATACAACCAATAATGTGAAAAGAGAGCCTACAGAGTAGGAGAAAATCTTTTCCACAAACATTTCAGATAGAGCACTAATCTCCAAAACTTATAAAGAACTTACAAAACTTTACAACAAAAATACAAAGAACCCAATCAATAAATGGGCCAAGGATCTGGACAGACACTTTACAGAAGAGGATGTACAGGCAATCAATAAATATATGAAAAAGTCTTCAACATCTCTAGTACATAGAGAAATGCAAATTAAAACAACTCTAAGATTTCATCTTACTCTGATTAGGATGGTTATTATGAAGAAACAAACAATAATAGATGTTGGCATGGCTGTGGGGAAAAAGGCACACTTTTACAATGCTGGTGGAATTGCAAATTGGTACAACCACACTGGACAGCAGTGTGGAGATTCCTCAGAAAACTTGGCATGGACCCACCTTTTGACCCAGTTATCCCACTCCTTGGTTTATACCCAGAGGACTTAAAATTAGCATACTACAGTAACACAGCCACATCAATGTTTATAGCAGCTCAATTCACAATAGCTAGACTGTGGAACCATCCTAGATGCTCTTCAACAGATGAATGGATGAAGAAGCTGTGTATATATACACAATGGAATACTACTCAGCCATAAAGAAGAATATTATGGCATTTGCTGATAAATGGATGGAATTGGAGATTATCATGCTAAGTGAAATAAGCCAATCCCCCAAAATGACAGGCTGAATATTTTCCCTGATAAGTGGATGATGATATAGAATCGAGTTGGAGGTGGTGAGAGAAGAATGGAGGAATTTTAGATAACAAAAAGGGAAATAAGAGGGGGAGGGGATGGGGGTATGAAAAATGGTGGAATGAGACAGACATCATTACCCTATGTACATGTATGATTAATAAGAATGGTATATATCTACATCATACACAATCATAGAAATGAACATTTGTACCCCATAATGTATACAATGAATCAAAATGATATCCATAAAAAATTTTTAAAAAATAGAGGGAAACATCCTCAACTTGATAAAAGAACATCTATAAAAAGCCTACAGCTACAGTATACTAAAAAAAATGAGACACTAATTGCCTCCTCAATGAGATCACTAGGTATGAATGTCTGCTCTCACTACTCCTGTCCAACAGTATACTGGAAGTACTAGCTAACATTATGAACAAGAAAAGAATATCAAAACTATTCATATGAGGAAAAAACAAAACCCTCTTTGTTTCCATAGGACATATTTATCTATGTAGAAAAAAATATGAGCAAAAATCTCCCTTAAGTTAAGGAGTACATGTGAAGATATCTTTAATAATTTTATCAATAACTGTAAGAATCATTTTATCAACAACTGTAAGAACTGAAAGATACAAAAGTCTTTTGTTTTACAAGGTGCAAGTCTTTTTGCTTCTTACGTACCAGCAATAAACAATTATAAATCATAAGTAAAATCACAGTAAGTACCATTAACATTCGTACAGAAAATTCTTAGGATAAATTTAAAAAATGGTACAAAATGCTTATAGAGAAGCAGTACCGGGGTCTACTAAAAAAAAAAAAAAATCGAAGATGTTAATAAATGGAAACATAGTCCACGGCATAGATTGGAAGACGTAAGATATTCTTTGTGTTTTTTCTCCTAACTTGACCTACAGATTTAATAAATCCTTGTCAATATCTCACCAAGCATTTCTAAACCTAATATGATAATGCAAAGCCCCAGAACAGTCAGCACAATATTGAAGAACAAGTCAGAGGACTGACACTACTTGACTTTAAGGCTGAATATAAAACTTCAGTATTTGTGAATGAATAGACATGAACAACAACCCAGGAAAAACTGTTAGGTATTGGAGAAAACTATAAAGCTATGATAATTAAATTCAATGTGAGTTCCTGGATTGGATTCTGGAACAAAAAATAGACATTAGTAGAAAATCTGATAAAACCTGAGGAAAGAAGTCTGCAATTGAACAAATAGCATTGTACCAATGTTAATTAGTTTTGACAAAGTACCATGATAATGTAAGATGTTAACTATAGGGAAGCCTAATGGAAGACTATATGGGAATTATTTTATTGGTACTGTAATAGAACCTCTTCTGTGAATGCAAAATTATTTTTAAATAATTATTGAAAATTATTCCAGGCCAAATATCCTTCATCTACACAGATACAAAGGTCCTAATACTTTCTTAATCAAATCAAAATCCATGATTATACAGGAAAAATAAAATGCAAGTTAGATCTATTTCAGGAATTCAAGATTGCTTTATCACTAAACAATTTGTTAATTTTCTATTCATCTTATTAACAGTTTAAAGAAGAAATTATACCGAATATTTTCCCTGATAAGTGGATGATGATATAGAATCAGGTTGGGAGGGTGGGGGTTGAGAGAAGAATGGAGGAACTTTAGATAACGAAGAGGGAAATGAGAGGGGAAGGGGGAGGGGTATGAAAAATGGTGGAATGAGGCAGACATCATTACCCTATGTACATGTATGATTAACATGAATGGCTTGATTGAACATCATGCGTAACCATAGAAATGAAAAGTTGTACCCCATTTGTGTACAATGAATCAAAATGAAGTCTGTAAAAAATTTTTAAAAAATTAATTAAAAAAGAGAAGAAATTATATATAAACTTCTCAATAGATAACAGAGATATAGTAGCAATTCATAATACTATCATTTACCCAAACTAGGAATGAAAGGGGATATCATTAATCTGAATAGCATTAATGATCTACACAATTATCATATACAAATGTGAAATGTTATAAGCATTATTTTAAAATTAGATAAAAGCAAGGCTATATACTAATAGCAGTTCTCTTTTTCATATACTTGGATATCATAGTCATTGCATTAATACAAGAAAAATAAAATTAACAGCATAAGGATTAGAAACACACACACACACACACACTGCAATAAACTGAAAGAGCAAAGGTTAAGAATAAGTGGTACATTATGAAAAAAAAAAAAAAGAAAGAAAAAAGCATGTAAACTTTCCTGACCAAAACAAAAATCTATATACAAATCATGTGTTTATGTAAATTTGGTACATGTAGGTATTGCTCTGCATGCATGTCAGTAGGTGTAAGAGCTTCTTAGTTAAAAAAAAATTATATGGTGGCACATGACTGTAATCAGTGATTCAGGAGACTGAGGATCACAAGATCAAGCCCAACCTGGGAAACTCAGTGAGACTCTATCTCAAAGTAAAAAATAAAAAGGCCTGTAGTTCAATGGTTAAGCATCTATGGGTTCAATCCCTAGTATTGAAAAAATAAAACATTATTTATCAAAAAAGTTCTTATGTATTTTACCAGGCATCTGGAGAGAATAAAACTAAAAATCCTTACCTCACAATATTAAAAAAATTCAAATGAATTAAGATTTTTAAATGGCTGAAACAAAATAAAAACTTTCAGAGGGTGATTTAAAATAAAAATTTAAGACCTCCATAGAAAGAAATATGTAAAACAAATCTTGAATTTTTCTTATCAGTGATATCATAGAGAGAATGAAAAGCAAATCCAAGCTCAGAAAAGAACAAATATATGCAA
The DNA here is from genome assembly GCA_020662805.1 of Glaucomys volans. Lineage (NCBI taxonomy): Eukaryota > Metazoa > Chordata > Mammalia > Rodentia > Sciuridae > Glaucomys > Glaucomys volans. The sequence goes on from JAJEJO010051886.1 coordinate 96,225, forward strand.
TCAATAGTACCTAGAAAAATAAAAACAACCCAATAGAAAAATGGGCTAATGTCAAATAGTTATCTCAACTTATTGGAAAAGGTGAATGGCAACAAAAACGGCTCAATCTCACAGGGAATCAAGGAATGTAAATCAAAAGTACCATATTAATATTTTTAGATATTTCACATTAACAGATTGGCAAAAAAATTCCAAGTTTAAATTTTTAGAGTTCTCAAACATCTGAGCTCCTTCCTTACTACTTATTGAGGTCTAAAATGGGAAAACACATTTGGTATTACCTCTCATATCTAAACAATCTTAGAATCTATGGCCTTGTCCCTCACTCTGAAGTAAATATGTCCCTCACTTTTAAGCAGGTATGTACCAGGCATACAATAACTAAAACATTCATAGCAACTTTGTATACAATTGAAAAAGAGAAAGAAAACAATAAAGAAAATAAGGAAGAATAATCAATATGCTCATCAACAGTTTTATATAATGAACTAATGCATTTGTATTTAGAAAACAAAGGGGGAAAAACAAGTTGCAGAGGATACAACAAAATAATATTCACAAGTTTGTATATATGACATCATTCACACATACTCCATACACACGAAGTATGATGTCATTATGCTATTTTGAGTATGTAAAATTCCAAGAACAAGAAAAGGATCAATACATATTTCAGGATAGTGGTTTAGAGAGGAGAGGTCATACAGAAAAAGTAAATATGTAGGTATTTACTTAATTTATTATTGTGTTTTAAGTACTTATCATGTAATATTTACACCTGTATTTAAGCTACATTATCTATTTTTCATAAGTAGAAAACAAAACAAAACAAATCATCATTTGACCTTTTGTGATTTTCACCCCTCCTCTTTCTGTCACTCCATGGTCCCTACCTGCTCTAGGGCCTGATCCTCACCCCACTTCCATTATAAGAGCCTAGGTTAACTTTCTATCCTTGTGACATAATACCTAAGATAATCAAATAATGAGGAGGAAATGTTTATTTTGGCTTATGGTTTCAGAAGTTTCAGTCCATGGTCTCTTGACCCTGTTGCTTTGGGATTGTGGTGGCACACAGTACTTAATGCATCAAAGGAGACCTGTTCATCCCATGGCAGCCCAGAAGCAGAGAGAGGGAGAGGAAGGGGTTGGGGTTCCAATGTCCCCTTCAAGGTATGCCTCCAATGGTCTAACTTACTTCCTAAAAGTTCTGCCACCTCCTAGTAGTGTCATGGGCTGGGAACAAAGCTTTTAACTCATGGGTCATTGAGAAATATTCAAAATTCAAACTGTAGTGGATCCTTGTTTAGATAGTCAAATTAGTTTCTTTTGCTTATATCTAAGAACTCTGTCTAAAATACAATATTAAAATGATATTTCCAACTTAGACAGATGAATAGTATTTAAGTCTAGGTATTTAAATCATCATTGGTTTTACTTGTTTTAGTTGTATTAGTCTCATTAATTTTAATAGTATACATGGATATTATCAACTTTGAACTTCTATTGTAGAATCTATACAATAATTGCATAAAACAACACTAATAGTAATGTATTAACATATAGAAATAGAAAAAAAATTAAGAAAGAAAGGTAGGGAAAAAAGGTGAAGTGAAGCATAGTACACATTTGGCTAATTATCTTTATTAAATCTTTAATCATATGTTTCATTTCTCTAACTGTTCTACATGAATTCAGTGGACGCAAGTAAAAATTTCCTTAAGCAAAACAGAATTACTACAAAGGATCAACTGAAAGAAAAAAAATGTATATGATTATAAATTCAGAGGATGCCTTATACTTTTCCAGGGGCTTTCGTAGCTAAAATCTTCCTGTTCCTGGAGGAATCAGTTTAGGTATTGCCTGTTTTACAAATAAGGAACCCAAGGTCCAGTAGGTTAAAAGATTCATCTGAGGCTATGCAGCAGTCAATGACAACTCTGACACTGATGCCACAAGTTCAGAGAGGACTGTCTCACTCTGGAAAAGCGACAATTTATGTAAAGTACTTGGTAAAATGATAGACAGACCTTAAAGTGCTTAATAAAGGTGAATTCTCTCTCCTATTGTTTCCACTTTGCTTCATTTATCAATTCCATACATCTTAGCTATAGATCCTAAGTCTCAGCAAGAATGTTAATAGTATCCAAAGTCACATAGCAGCTGTTGGTATCCAGAACCAACTAAATGTATTTGGCCAACTTGTTACTTGTCAACGCTACTATAGATTATCACATGGTCCTCAAGTTCTAAATAACTATTAAAATAGTTACAAATCTACAAGGCTAGAAAAATAGCAGCCTTTAAGCCCTACTATATAAAGAGTCCAGATATGCTAATTTTCCCCATTTCCATGTGGTATCACACATAGCATACAGGCCACAAAATTGGTCATCAGCCACCTGGATTTTGTTTCTTGGTTCAACCTCCAGCAAATGATGTAACTTCCTGAATCTCAGCCTTCTCATCTGAAAATTGAGGCAGTTTAACTATGTTCAGTAAGGTCCCTCCCTGTTCTGTATTATTTTATCTTTTCTTTTTTAACTGGCATCACTTTATAGTATATTCTGATTGCTGCCAATATAGAAAGCCAAATGACAGTTTCAGCCACCGGTGTTACTCAATAATGCACTTCATGCTACAGTACAGAAAGGTTTAGTGACTCAGTGTTGATGCCAGAATGAGAATTTATTGCTGTGCCTAATCTATTGTTTTTCTACTGAGCCATACTGCCTTCTACTGACTCTACTTAATAATAAAGCAAGATTTAAAGGGCAAAACTCCATGATTTCACACTGGCATATGCAAGGGTAAAACTGAAAGATGCTGCTATAAAATCATCTCACCATAACGACTGCTGAATATTTACACTCTGCACAAAAATGTGTACTCTTCTGCTCCAGGCTGACAGATTGTAATATTTAATTCTAAGGACTATAGTAGAGTTAAAAAAATGGAGACTGGTCACCTATATATCTGAAAACTGCATGCAAAAGTAGATTTGCGTAGCTCTTATTTGAAAAAGAACAATTGAAATTCTAAAGGCAAGAGATTTAAGCAACTGCTTAAAACTCTGGGCTGAAAAGAAATGCTAATTAAAGTTCACCTCTATTTTCCAACACAAGTTACCAGAAAAATATATTACTAGCTAAAAGTTACCAAGAACGTGTGTGTCAGGCACAGGGGTAAGCATTTATTAATGTACTAATTAACATAATTCTCACAAAATGTCCCTTTCAATTAAATACTCTTACTATTTAAAGCTTACATATAAAAAAAAAAGTCCTATGTTCTATAACTAATACAGGACAGATCAGTAAGAAAGAATATTTTGTTAAGCATGTGAACTTTTTCCTATAAGCAAAATAACCATATCAATAAATGTTTTACATGTGATTTTGCAGGCTCATGAAGGAGTACAGGTTGAAGTATGCACTCTCACATGCTGTAAAAAAAATCTTATCTAAAAATTAGTTGTATTATTATCTGAAAAAATTTTACATATAGCTGTGTATATGAGTTTAACTATTTTAAATGGAAGCATACTAAAGCTTAAAAACTTAGGCTGTTTCCACAAATAAGAACAAGAACATTTTTAGTCATGATTTCACAGATGTATTCTGTAATATTATAGCTTCATCTTATAATATATAAGCAGCTCCAATCATTTTTTAAAAGATCTTATTTATTTATTCAGAGATGGCACTTGATATATTAAATTCTGATTCTTTATTTTCCCATTAGCCATTTTTTCTTAAACTGACAAAATCCACACTTTAATTTCATTTAGAATGAAAATTAATGAAGCCTATTATTGAATCCCATTTGCAGACTGTGAGACTTGTTATAAAGTTCATAAAAATCAAAGGGACTACAATTTATTGATCTTAAGACCTGAGTTTCATTTTTAGTTTATTTCCTGAGAATTCATTTTGTGACATTGCCTGAAGCATATTCTTTGCAAATACACAAATGGAGAACATTAGTTCCCTAAATAAGGTTTACTAGCTGAAACTGAACTTCCTTGTCAAATGTGGCAAGAAATGCAGGCTGCTGATCAGCTCCATTAAGCAGCCACTCTCTGCTGGGTTAAATGAACTGGGCACTTAGTGCCAGAGGCACACCTGGAACAGAGGGTGATAGGTGGCTGGGCTGTTGCCCTAATTTGCAGGACCAAAGTCTCATCTAAGCAATGTTTTCACTGAAGCACAATATCTAAATCATACCTTTGTTTATACTGTAGATGGCAGGATTTTTATGCTTTAAACAGCCTCCTGTAACCTTGCATTTTCTTGCAAATAAAAATTTAAGGTGCCTCATCCATCAGATAATGTTTTATGAAAATATTCACATGGCTCCAGAGAGAATAGTCAGGCCCTGAAGATGAGTCTTTTTTTTAAACTAATGCATATTATTTGATCTGATCATACTTTTATATTTATTTTAATTTTTTCTCTTTATTCTGAAAATGCAATCCTTTCCTAAATTGTAAAAACTATCTGGTGAATTAAAAGCAATATTTACCAAAACTCTTAAATAAAATAGAATTCACTCCTGTTTAAGGTTTGAAAATGGGTATATCTGCACTGAATCAATTATAACTTTGAGACCAAATGACTTTATTTCAAAGACTTTTGATTTAAGAATGCTTATTCCTGAAACAGGGTATCATATTAGCCATTAATAATTGAAAAAGAAATCCAATAACTTAGGGATACACACAAAAAAAATTGATAGATTTGTTTTGTTATGAAATTATGAACCTTAAAATTTATATTGGACTTCCAAGAGTATGAAGTCATTCATAACTCTGTGATGTTTGCATATACTTCTGTATATTCAAAATATCACTTTTTCCTTTGTATTAAAATATTTTCACAATCTATCTTTGAAAAAACAAATTGTCAGTGAAGACAATTTTTTTTGACTAGCCCTGGCAAAGACTAATTTGCTTATATTTTAAACATATACACACAAAATTCTAATTTCATTATATATTTCAAAGTTCTAAACCAAAATTAGTAAGGAGGCTTGAAGTTCATCAAAAGACATTGGCTTCTTAATTCAAAGTCGACATATGCTCTTTCTTAATATCTGTTACTTACTTCACTCAAGGGAAATATCAAATTATCTAAAAAGTTAGCTCAAATAGCTTAATATTCTGTCTAGGCCTTCATCTTTTTTCTATTTGGCCCACACTCTTAACTAAATTAAAAGAAGTATCCATAAAAATGCCTATATTTGCCAATAATAAAATGACTGTCATTCTTGTCTCCTAAAGGAGAGACACAAAAGGTCTATTTTGCAAGAATGTACTGTGCTAATGCAAGCAGTTTGAAAGGAATTTTAATTCCTTCTAGGTCTAAATTTATGAATATTTGTTAAAAACATGAGACCTGAAACTATGTTATAATTTGAAATTTTTTGTGATTTTTCTATTAAAAATTTATTCCAGTATTTGAATTTGAATAAATTAACATATAAATATAACAACATACATGGGCGCCTGCATGCTAGCATGTTGCGCGCGCACACGCGCGCACACACGCACAGACACACATGGACCAAACTAATAATACTTTATTTTCTCTGGAACTCAAAATTTCATCTTCAAGGATAGATTCTAACTTTTATAAGTGGGAAACTATGGACAAAATGAAGCCTACCATTGTAAATAGACTGTCTTAAAACATATTATTTCATTTTTTTTTCTGGCAAATTTCAGATATTAAACCTTTGGTGTTATCTTTCATGAGTTAAACACTTTCTAGTCTACAAAGTCTCATCTACTCAATATATTTTGAGTTTTACAATACTTCTGTGACTTAGGCATGGAGGGTCATTCATCTTCAACCGAAAGAGAGGAAATCTGAAGCCCAAAGAGGTTAACTAACCCAGCATGATACAAACAGAACCTGGATTTTCTAATACAAAATTAAGTTCAGTATCCCATGACCATTCATCTCTATACCCTAAACTATTTTTATAAATTGCCATTCTGTAGGCAATAATGGATGATAATTTCTCTGGAAGTGGGTACATTCAATAAAGTACCTATTTAAAATGTGGCATTGATTCCTTTGAAATCCATGCTATGATAAACTCAATCTCTAAAATGTTCTGTGTTCATCATGGCTTCTCCTACCATGGCTGAAAGATAGTGTTTTAGTCAGGGTTATCTAGAGGAACAGAATCAACAGGAAGTATGATTATAAAAAGGGGATTTATTAGATTGGCTTATAGGACCCAAAGCTGGACAGTCCAAAATGGTTGCCTGCAGGCTGGAGAGCTGGAAGAACCAGTAGCTGTGCAGTTCAAGAGGCAGAAGCCCCAGAACAAGAGGGATCAACAGTGCTACCCTAGTCCAAGACCAAAGCTTCTGGAAACTCTCTGGAGAATCACTGGCGAAGTCCACTTTGGAAGAATGAAGGAGTGAGAATCTAATATCCTCAGCAATCAAGAATCCGTTCAAGATGGCCAAGCTTGCATCTGCATCTGCTTCCTTGTTCTTCCAACTTTTATTCCATCAAAGCTGCCATCCTATTGGGCAGTGCTGCCCACGCTTAGAGAGGGTCGCCACTTCAGTTCACTATTCCACATTCCAATCATTCCTAGACATGCCCTGATTGACACACCCAGAGGCCTCTTAATCATAGGCATCTCTTAATCCAATTAAGTTGACAATTCAAATTAACCATTACAGAGAGTAACATGCAAAGCAAATATGTATTCCCCTTATTATAGACCATATTGATTTAGATTTAATTTGACTTTCTCTTGTGGAAGTAGAATTAATTTACCTTTTCCTAGATGGTTACCTAAGTGCAACGATGCTCCATACCCAAATACAGTATAGAAACAGTGGAATCACTAGAACTCACTAGAATCAAGTAGCTGCATGTCTGCCATATGCAGAAAACTTCCTATACAGTTGCACAAAGAAAACTGAATCTCTGCATATCTTACAGAGTACATCATTCATTAGGGGCTTAGTACCCAAATACATTGACAGCTACATTCAGAACTCTTGGTTATAATAACAACAAACAGGAAAGAGTTGTTGCTCTTGTCATCATTTTAGGTTATAAGAATTTCCCCTCTATGGCAATTTTCATCACCTAAAAGTGACATGAGAAAAGTTAGAATGACATTCAGGTATAAGGCAAAGCTGAATAGCTGAGCTTCTACAATCTTTGTGGCTGAATCCCACACCGTTGTGAGATAACCATCATGCAGAACTCAGAGAATGGAACCATTTGCTACTCTCAGGTTTGTAGGTTAAAACACCCTCATAAATAGCACATGGCAGTGATCCCAAAAGGCACAAGAATAATACCTGAACAGTAGCATAATGGTTTACTTCACTCAATACAGGGACAGAGACTGGGTTGGCGTGTTTTAGCAGAAACCCACTATGTGTTTAATGTGCATTCAATCTAAAATAATGTAATACAATTATGGGTTAGGCATACAGACATGCCCAAAGTTTCAGTACGAGATTCAGGAAGACTGAGAACAATGGAAGATTCTACACAGGTGCCATATGTACATACAACTTGGAATTGGAGAAGCAAGAAGAGAAAATAGTTCATTCACTTTGTTCCCAAATAGTTACTACCATATTGCATTTTAAGATCCTTTTAACCTCTTTCCATTCTTTGAACCTTATTTAGATGTCTGAGAAGAGATTTTCAGTCATATTCGACCTAAAAATTTTCAATTTTTGGTAACTGACTTATTTGAACAATGGAAGTTAAAGCATAGCTGAATATAATCTCATGCTATAAATATGTGAAACTATACATACAACATTTGTATAGTTGTGAATGTATCTCCCCCCCAACTTATTTGAAATGATAAATCTGTCATTTATCATAGAACCCTGCATAGCATATTCCATTTAATTCTGACAAAACATTCTATGATGTGGGTATCATCATCTCTAAAGCTCACTCTTAAGGGCATGCCTATGAGCTTATAAATGTATATGATAATTAACCCTATACAGACCATTTTAATAATGGTTATAATTATTTTCATCTAATTAATTCAAATGTTTTTTTCTTATTTCATAGCTCTCTAGTATCTATAAAGGACTTATTATTCATGATACACTCCTGATTCATTGTTTGCATGGCTGGTCTCCTTTCCTATTTTCAAGCCACAGTAAATAAAGGCAAAATCTCTCAATCCTAAAAATTCCTACATCTCAACATGTGGTTGGGGTAATTGCTAACATGGGCCTGGAGTAACTATCAGGTATATGCCTACCCTATCTACAACTACCTTTCTTAGACATTTTTGAGCAGCATTTTGATACTTCATGATTCACATCCCAATCTAAGAGTGTGCATGTGTGTGTGTGTGTGTGTGTGTGTGTGTTTAAATGTCAGGGAAAAGGGAGCAAACATGAAGACTGTCATATAATCAGATTGTTAAAACTTCAGAAACTGAATCTGTGGATTTTGGATCCTTTAAATCATTAGTAATTTCAAGATGTGGGAAGAAATACAAAAGAAATGATGTTACAGGTGGGAAGAGGGAGGAGCTCAGCTACACTACTTCCTGAAATTCTTAAAGATTAGTCATGACTATGATGGACTTTAAAATGAAACCATGTGGATTATAATTTTTCCATTATCAGATGAAGGAAAGAGAAAAGAATCCAGACTGAGAAAAGAATGTGCCCCCCCAACCTATTTAAAATGATAAATCTGTCATTTATAATAGAACCCTACATAGCATATTCCATTTAATTCTGACAAAACATTCTATGATCTGGGTATTATCATCTCTAAAGCACATAGAAAGTTAAAATCAGGCCCAAGATTGAATAGCTAATAAGTGATGGGTCTGCTTGATTTTTAATTTAATGTTTGCTCAGGACTTTGGGGAGAATTAAATTAGTGTCTCCAAGGAATTTACTAAACTCTTCACCATGGTCTACCCACATGGTCAATGTCATTTTCTTTTTATTTATGTATATCACATTAAACTTATCTTCAGTTTCTAAACTTGGGGGAAATACCCTCTGACTGACCTCAAGGTCTTTGAATTAGTTGTTTCTACTGCTGCCCAGTTTTCTTCTTTCTTTGGTATATGGCTTCTCCTAATCTTAACTCTTAGTTCAAATGCCTTCAAGTCTGAGAGATCTTCTCCAAACACTGTACCTGATGCCCCTAAAACACTTTCCATGAGCAATGTTTTACTTATATATTAGTTTTCTCACAAGTTTAGATCTTTATTTACAGCAAATGTCGTAATATTGACATAAAGACATTGAATATATAGCTGAATGGATGTATACATAAAACAAAAGCCTGATTCAGAGCTTGGCATACATCTTAGCCATTACATATTAATTTCTTCCATTATCTAGGCACTACAAGAAAGCAAATACATGCCAGTGAAATAATGAATAATCAAATATTTCCTTTGTGTAAAATTTGTGATTTGGCAAAACAAGAGATCCTCAGGTTTCTTGTCTTTAATTCCTATGAGACTCACACAAACTCTTTCATCCTCCCTGTTCCAGAAATGTCAGGTTTAAAGGGTAGTTGAAGCAAAAGTAAATACACACACACACAAACACAAACACATACCCATACATGCATAGGGGTACCAGTCTCTAGGCTATTCACCTTTTGCCCCTCATAGGAAACATCCCTTTGGGGGGCCTCTGTTTAATGATGGCTCATATGCTCTCCCCCTGGAGCCACACAGATAGCATGATTGAAGCTGGCCCAGGGAGAGCAATGAGCACAGGAGAGTATATGTCCTACATAAACGTGACAGATCCGCTCCAGCTCTAACTCATGGATGATGGTGCAATGGTGGAATAGAACCCAGTATGCTGACTCTTGTTTCAGAAAGGAAAGAAATTAAATTTTTATGCAAAATCTAATTTTAGGGAATAAAATTTAAAAATTTTAAAATATCATGCTGGGAAAAATCTGTGAGATTACCTCTCACTGAACACCACTTCTTTATTATTGTTATCGAATACTCTTTTCCTCCTTCCTTATCCTCAAAGGGAAGTTCTCGAATAATAGTTCAGAAAATGCTAACTTTGAATAAGATCTTCCTTTCCTTTAGTTAGAATACAGGATCTTGTATAAGTTTGCCATCTCTTTGAGCATCACTATCTCATAAAATTTGAGCTATTACTGGTTGTGTAGAATAATTAGGGTCCAGTGTCCTCATAAGGAGTGAAATCTCCATAATAATTACTTTTTATATATAAAAGGATCCTTTAAGTGAGCAAAATGGTGCCAGTCTTTAGGAAGACACTTATGATGAATAATGTGTGTATATGGGTGTGCTTCAGTTTTTCATGGACTATACTTTCAACTCTAAGAGGATATGGAAAGAATTAAGGGAAAGGTACATTTTTCCCTTATCACTATAGTGATAGTACACTATCATGATGTACCGATAATTTTTACTGAAGATAGTTTATTGCTCCAATTTTTTCTTCTTTAGATATAGTAATTTTCCTCACCTACAAATATTTTAAATACTGGCTTACTAAGGTTTCTGGAATTCCAAATCTAACATCATAATCTCTGGTAATTATTTAAAGAATGTACCTTCCATTCTAGTTCTGCTTCATTGTTAATAATATTAACTAGTTAGCTATTATTCTTATAGGCATAACACATTGCCCAGAATTGTATAGAGTTTTTGTATCCTACCTCTAATTTCTATAACAACCATGAAAGACAGGTCTTATCTCCATTTTATAAATAAAAGATGTTTCAAAGGTTTAAAGGGTAGTTGAAAGGGTACTTCAAAGGATTTAGTTACAAATATTGAAGACTTTGTGTTTGAACCAACGCAGAACTAAGTGGGTTGCTTCTTACTTTCCCCATGTGTGTGAACTTCAGAGCTGTGGTCTGAATGCTGATAATAATTCAGTCCCTGTTTATATATATTTGCAAATTGTTTATAGTATTTCATATTTATACCACAAAGCTTATTATTAACTTGTTTATTTCTCAGGCCAGATGCTATAGGGAAGGATAAGGCTAATAAAAGCAATATGTTAAGAATTTCCCATTAACTTAGATTCTGACCTACAGAGAATTTATTCCGTAATAGTTTGTCCTCAAAACAAAGATTACAAGTTTATTCTTGTAAGTACTGAAAAGCTGATGCCTATGCTCTCAACATGATAGATATCTAAATCATGAAGGCAAATAAATGATATTCTTAAGCCATTCTTTGAAAAGATTTTTAAAGTCAGTCACCTTTTTATTCCTTTAATCTTAACATCACAACTTAACTTCAAATACTCAGTTCAGGTTTCAATTATCCAGTCAATGGAAAGTATTTTAAAAAGAACGAATACAAATTTACCTTGTTATATGGATTTCTAAAACCTGGAAATTTCTCTCATGAACCTGTGACTATAGAATAAAGCTAATTAGATAAACCTTTCACTTAAACATAATTTAGTAACAGAAAAACTAATGATCTTTAAAATGACCTTAAAAGTAGTTATAAAAATTTGTAAAATGCATTTTGCCTCCAAAGCAGATTAGTTTAGTGTTGCATTACACTCAAAATAGAATTTAATTTCTTTCAGATATCATATTGTGTGAAAGTAAAATTTTATCAATACCTAGATTGACAAAAAAAAAAAATGAATACCAAATTTCATCTAAGGAAAAGCTATATTAAATACATTAAAATAAAGAGAAAAAATGATGTTTCTAAAAGTACTTAACAGTTCAATATCTGATGTCCAACACATGCTTCTGAATAACTTACTCTTTTCCCTCAAACTAAATCTATGCTTAGTCAAGTTTTGCCATTTCTATTTAATCCCTGGTTTATCTGGGGTTATTCAGCACAGTTTCTGTAAAAATACTTGTAAGCATTGTTAAATTCATTTTTAATTTATCAAATTCATGTGGCTTAATGTCAATGACATGAAGTTAAGGAATGCATAGTGATTTATTGGTAAGGTTTTATAGAAAAAGACATTTGAATTTCCTATCAAGGTTATAAAAGTGATCTTCAAAAGCTCCCCCAAAATTTTAATCAAATAATGTGGAGTGATATTTAATCAATTTCACTCATAGATTCCATTTTTCATAAAGTTTTATATCATTGAATAAGTACATGTCAGCAAGTACATGGACCAAGAGAACATTTCTAAGAGAAATGTAAAAGAGGTGGAAAGCAGTTGGTAACATCTCTTGGAAAGTTTTAAACTCACCTGCAGGCAGCCCTTCCTCATGGAGGCCCTTATTTCTCATACCCATGAAACTCCTTTTGCAGCTGAGCCAATAGGATATCAGGGATTTATCTAGTCCTTTGTTCTTGGATAAACTACGTTGCCTATGAATAGTTAGTGGAATCAGCTGAGCAAAGTCATTTGCAGGTGTAGTTGCTGGGTGGTTAATGTGTTCTGGTTATTTGAATGAATGAGATTTTCTCCTAATACACACTTTATATTCCTTGAGGTCAATAATAATCTCTCCACTTTGAGTGTCAGAGACCAGTTCACCTGTTTCTCCTTGTATTCCACCATTGTGATCAATAGAGAACAGTTATTATAATCTTCTTTCATTTCAACCTCATTCCTCCAAGATTTATGTGCACTTTGAGCATCCTATCTGCTATCTAAATGCCACCTGCTTTTTCTTCATCCATGCCATAACTTATTCCATACCTTGTGTTGGGGCAGACCCAAACTGGCTGTAGTTAGGCACTCTTGCTGGGTATTCTGGCAGGCTATCTTATGTTTATAGTGTGTAACCAGGGCCATGAACTGGCTATGTTAAGGTCACTGTGTAGTCAAGACCAGAAACACCCTGATTCAGCATATGTACTCAAGTCATAAATATTTGCTTGTGAGCTGTGCCTGCTGACGTAACCTATTGGCAGCGTGCCTTTTTTGTCTGGCCTTATGTAAAAAAGGCCTATAGAAATGGCTTGTGGGGACTAAATGGAATTGACTGGGCTAAATAAAAATGGCTGAGGGCTGAAGCTGAAGCTAGAGGAGGAGGCTGTTGCCACTCTGAACAAAACATGTCTGTTATCCTGTTTGTTGTATCTTCTACCTGCTGCATTCTCAAATGTGTTTCCTAGGTATGAGCCTCTGCCCCACACCTTCCATGTGAAACTTTATTTCCATGTTCCTAATTCTGAAGCTAAGCACTGAGACCAATTCTCCTGCCTTAATCCCTATTTAAATTCACATGATCCTCTTCCTTCACAATAATTAAGCGACACATGTTTTTTTTCTTAGTACCCTGAGTTGGTGATCAGCTAGAGGGACTCAGGGCAGCTGTCCCCTCTAGTCTAGTCCCATTTGCACATGGGGAAAATAATCAGTGACAAGAAGAGTAAAGAAAATAATCTTTGTTCTTGAGGTTTGGAGAAAAGGAAAACATCTCAGGACTAAGCAATTAAGATAATGTATGCATCATTTGACCCCAAATCTCCACCTGTTAAAAGACACCAAAAAAGCTGTGGATTACCTATCTCCTATATAAATGACTCCTAAATCAGTTTCCTGGCAAGACATTCCTCTAGGAATCCTCTAGGAATTCCTCTAGGATTCTTCTAGGACAAGAATCCCTGCCATTTTCCTACTAGCTAGCTTATCATAATAAAAATTTACCACAAACTTGCCTATTGAGTATTTGGTTCCTGTTGTGCAGAGAGCACATCAATCCTGTGGGTGGGGACGGGTCTTTCAATTCTCCCAGAGTGTTTTCTTCCTTGGGTAGAAGTAATCTCACCCTGTTTGAATTGTTATCAAGTTTTAGTATCACATGTGAATAGTCTTTGGAACTTATTACAATGCATTTAGCAGGTTTCATTCCTAGTTATTTGATTAGATGGTTCTGATGTATACAATCCACAAATCTTTATGCTTGGCATATAAATTTTAGCCACACTTAGTAGAACTAGGAAAAATAGTTCTACCATCAAGGTGCAGTGATGTAATGTCAATATTCCATCATGGCTCACAGAAGTTTTCTGCTAGAAGGTTCACCAAATATGTTTGTGGTGGGATTATTGTGAGGCTTAACCCAATATTGCATGTAAAATTCCTAATCTAGCATCTGATGTATAAGTGTTAGCAAACATCAGTATGATAATGCTTATCATCATCATCTCATGAAAATCCTTTCCTCTAATGCATCATACCTGTCCTCCTGTTGACTTTACACTGTGGTTTTAATTCTTATAAGTCTCCCTCTTATTGTGGTCTTTAGTTTATTTTACCCTAAATCATTCATGTACTTTTTAAAATTTTATTTAAATTTTTTTTTTATTTTTACAGACTACATTTTGATCCATTGTACACAAATGGGGTACAACTTTTCATTTCTGTGGTTATGCATGATGTAGATTCAAACCATTTGTGTAATCATACATGTACATAGGGTAATGATGTTTGTCTCATTCCAGCGTTTTTCATACCCCTGCCCCCTCCTTCCTCTCATTTCCCTCTACATAATCTAAAGTTCCTCCATTCTTCTCTCACACCCCCAGCCCCTCAACCCAATTATATATCATCATCCACTTATCAGGGAAAACATTCAGCCTTTGGTTTTTTGGGATTGGCTTATTTCACTTAGCATGATATTCTCCAATTCCATCCATTTATCTGCAAATGCCATAGTATTCTTCTTCTTTATGGCTGAATAATATTCCATTGTGTATATATACCACACATCCATTCATCTGTTGCAGGGCATCTAGGTTGGTTCCACAGTCTAGCTGTTGTGAATTGAGCTGCTATAAACATTGATAAGTGGATGATGATGTAAAATCTGGTGGAGGGGTGAGAGAAGAATGGAGGAACTTTAGATTTTATGTAGAGGGAAATGAGAGGAGGAGGGGGTGGGGGTATGAGAAATGGTGGAATGAGACAGACATCATTACCCTATGTACATGTATGATTAACAATAATGATACAAACATACATCATGCACAACCATAGAAATAAAATTCTGAACCCCATATGTGTCCAATGAATGAAAATGAAGTCTATAAAAATAAAAATAATAATAAAATAAATAAATAAATAAAAATAAAAATACTGGATCTGGAATTCAAAAAAAAAACATTGATGTGGCTGCATTCCTGTAGTATGCCAATTTTATGTCTTTTGGGTATAAACTGAGGAGTGGGATAAATGGGTCAAAAGGTGAATCCATTCCAAGTTTTCTGAGGAATTTCCACACTGCTTTCCAGAGTAGCTATACCAATTTGCAACTCCACCAGCAATGTAAAAGTGTGCCTTTTCCCCACAGCCATGCCAACATCTATTATATTTTGTGTTCTTGATAATAGCCATTCTAATTGGAGTAAGATGAAATCTTAGAGTTGTTTTAATTTGCATTCTCTAATTACTAGAGATGTACAACACTTTTTCATATATTTATTAATTACCCGTATATCTTCTTCTGTAAAATGTCTGTCCAGTTCCTTGACCCATTTATTGATTGGGTTCTTTGTATTTTTGTTGTAAAACTTTGTAAGTTCTTTATAAATTTTGGAGATTAGCGCTCTACCTGAGGTGTGTGTGAAAAAGATTTTCTCCCACTCTGTAGGCTCTCTTTTCACATTATTGATTGCATCCTTTGCTGAGAAAAGCTTTTTAGTTTGAATCCATCCTATTTATTGATTCTTGCTTTTATTCTATGCAATCGTTTTGCCTTGCAGACTAAGGCCTGTCATAGCAAACCAGGCTCTCCTATATTCCGCCTTAAGGGGTCCTTAGTCTCAAAGAACAGGGTATGAATAGTGCTCCCTGGAGTCATTTTACATGGTGGCCCAACTCCACACTCTACCCAAATGAAAAATGATTTTTAATTATATTGGATCATAATTCATTAAAGAGATGAAAGGTAAAATTTAGGTATAAAAATTAGTAATTTGTTAGAAGAACTTTCTGCATAAAATAATTTTGAAATGTCATGCTTCTTCTGGGATATTTTGCCTGTTCTATTAAGTTAATGAATGAATATAATAATATAATTAGAAGCAAACTACTACCTTAGAAAACTACTGATGTTTAAGGTTGGAAGATTAAGATGGTTAGATCTGGTGGAAACCTTAAAAAAAGTAAGTAGCATAAATTGAAGTGAAACATTGGTAAAGTCAGAACATGAAAGCTAATATGCAGCTTTTAGCTTGCATTGAAACATTCAGGTTATCACCAATTCTATTTATTGTTTCTTTGTAGTGTTTCCTTTACTAAAAGTTATATATAATGTTTCTGAAAATCTAACAGTGACTACTCTTTGATGAAACTAATTAAATGTCAAAATCTAAATTTCCAAAATGTTTTATTTTTTACACTCTCAAGGTTTAATTTTCATTGTCATTGTACTTTATAAATACAATAAACTTTTAAATTTCTGTAATAATTTAACCTTCTATTGCTACCAACCAGATCCAAATAATATGCTTTGATTATTATTTTTCTGAACCCAAGAAAAAAATGTTTAAATAGTAGATCAGTGCCTTAATAGCAGGGCTATGATGTGTGACTCTGCACTCCTGTCCATTATTGAATAATTCAAGGACACCTGACAAAGAGGGATTATATTATCCCTCTCAAGGATATATACTTGGAATAAAGAGGCACAAACTGAATGCCTATAATGAAATGGATACTGCTAATAGCATTTCTCAAAAGAGAAAGTTTACAAATTCCTAGTTATTTACTTCTTTTAAAAATTTTGCATAATATCCTTGTACTCTTTATAATTTTTAAAGTTTTATTTAATGTATTTATTTCGTATTGTTTATAAATAAATGAACTATCCTTCATTAATACATATAATAGTAACCTTTTAATATTTCTTTTTTTCCAGTGAAGATAATCGATCTAACTATTAAAAAAGAACTTTGAACAATGGTACTTCACTGCTTAGGTTTTAAAGATTCCTATTGTCTCCTAATAAGAGCTCTTTGAACTTGGCATTGTTAACAGCTTATAAACACTCAAAAAGTTGAGAAATATGTTTTAAATATTACATGCTTAGAATGAGGTATGACTTGAAATCTGAAGCTCTAAAGTCATGACAGTTATTAAAAAGAAAAAATAGAAACACATTTGTATAGTACTTGAGATGACATAGCCCTTTAATTGTCTGACTTTATCCTCAAAATAACCCTGAGAGAGAATGTATAAAACATTTATGCTTATTTTATTCATTTGACAAGTTTATTGATCTCTCATAGAGGTTGTTTTGGTCAAATAGTCATAAAAAAGAGGTAAAATAACTGCCAATTCTATGAAATTTACCTAACATTAGATGAGCATCAAAGCAATAATGTGTTTTACCAGTCAAGAAAAATTATTCTGAAGAAATACAGAATGTCAAATAGAATAAAGAATCTGAGGTTCTGGTTGAAGCCTAATAATTTAGGCTGAGCAGTTCCATGGATGCTAGCAGAAGACATGAGAATCTTGGTTCAGAGAAAAGGGACAGCTTGTATATTGATCACAGCAATGGTAGCAGCCAAAGTGTCAGCATTTTTACTTTGCTCCAGTTCTCATACGACAGCACAAAGAGAGCCAGGTGATACAAAAAAAAAAAAAAAAAAAAAAAAAAAAAAAAAAAAAAAAAAAAAAAAGAAAGAAAAAAAAAGAAAAGAAAAGAAACAAACAAACAAAAAAACAGTGAATCAAAGTGTAGAAAAGGACACTTGAGCTTCGCTAACATTTGAGCTAACCCAAATCCTGTATAATGGTCAGAAAGCCCATCTGACCTTTGTTTTGAAGAGAAACATTTTGTTTTTATTGGACTAGACAATAAAATCATCTGTTGTTCCAAGGAAAACACTGTCTTTATCTTTCAAAACTGCTTTCCAAATAAATATTCTTGAAAAGAGTCTTGAATAAATGTAGTGCCTCTGCTTCCAAGATGTTTAAAATGTAAAAGACCCATAAAAAAGTGTCACATAACACAGGTTCTCAAAAAATATGATAAGCAAACTTCATTTAGTCTCCAGGATTCTAGAGGTCACTGTGGAAGTGACCATTTAATATGAAATCCATTAAGTAAACATTTAATAGAGGAAGAGGAGTAAAGGGACACATCTGACAGTGGGACAGAGAGTTGTGAAGGTTTTGATCTGGAAATATGCACAGCACCTGGAATACTGAAGCAGAAGTAGGATAGTAAGTGAAAATGATAGTGCTGAGAGGAAACTCCACTGGTTCACAGGGCCTAGAACAGGTCTCACGTAATATTTTTCCTCTTTCCCTAAGTACTGGGTAAAGTCATTGAAAAGCTCTCAGCAGAGGAATCACTGTTTTAAAAATGTCTGTTTTAAAAATATCACTCTCTTCTGCTTCTGGAGAATAACTGGTCAGCCTTCTGGTCATAAAGTACTTGAAAGCCTAAAAAGAAAAATACATGAAACAGCTCTTAGCAGACATTGGAAAACACACTACTGGACTGTATTACCGATGAGGAATTGAACAAACGAGGTGCGTCCTACAATCACCCCGGATTTCTGCCTGGAGGCACTTTCTAGACCTAGATATAGGCAGAGGAAGTCCAAGCAGCGCATGCCAATTATACTTAAGAGACAAAGATCAAAATTCAGTTGGAGAAGGTGAAATAACTGAAATTTGTAGGACAGTGAGCAGTGAAGAGAGAACTATGTAGAAAAAGAGTTCAAGAAATATCCACACAGATTTCCTACAGGCTTTGGCTGAGCTCTAAACCCAGAGAAGAGGTTCCATGAAAAGTTGCAAAGAACAACTACCAGTGAAAGAAAAAAATCCTTGAGGAGAAATATTTACCAGAATATATAGCTCAGTTACAAACATTTAGGAAGGGCCAGAATCCTGATGAATTCTTTTTGCCAGCTACCAGCTACTCATTAGTGTCAACCATAGGAAAAGAGATTTTCAGAAAATTATGAAGTAATGGTGACCAAATGCTGGAATTTAATATTCCATTCAATAAGCATCGTAGCCCAGAGCACAGTGAGCGAGCATGGTGCTGCTTCCTAAACCTCAGGTCACTCAAGGACCTATAACCAGTCTTGAACTTTAAAAAGCCTCTGGTTACTTCATTTTCTAAAATACAAACACCAGCATCCTCTTAACAGAAAACCTCATATTAATTTGCCTAAATGAGGCCAGACTTCAATAAACAAAAGCCAGGATGTGGAGAGCCAACTGTGCCCTGCCCTGAGTTCCTCTGCAGTACTTTTCAGGCTGTACCCAAACCAGAATTACTCCATTTTAGAGAGCAGTGGTTTTGCCATGAGTAGTTCCATTTTGGCTGCAATAACTAAGATAAAATGATTCCATGGTGTTTGTACAAGTAAACAAGCAAACAATCTCCATCTACCCAACACAACCATAAGACACACACTGGTAAATTATTCATGCTAATAAATAATGACCGTCTGTGAACTTTCCAAGTTAAATCAGTAACACAAGGATGCATATCTACTCCAAATCGGAAAATCCAGGCTTGTAAGTTTATAAACACATCAGACCACTGAAGAAGTAACCCCCTCAACTGACACCCAAGCACTGCAAGACCAGTAGTGATGGAACACATCAACCTGTCATCAGAGCAGCCAGTGAAGGCATGACAAGCTGGACAGGTGAGGAAGATCTGATTTTCTGTCCCTATGCTTCAGCTCAGCTAGATCTACCTGCTTGGTATGGCCCATGTCAAAACTGCCTGTCGTCCAGATCCTGGCCTAGAATACCTTCTACATTCTGACAACTCTGTGACCCGAACAAGCTCTTGGGCTGATTCTAATCTTCTCTGACCACTACAGTGACTCCTGCATTTCTGTCTGCTCTCTGCCTTTGCTCTCAGTGTAGCCTCCTGAAATCTGTGGCCACCTTGGCACTTCTTAGCTTATATATATATATATGTATTTGTGTAAAGTGTGACATGTGACAAGCATTATAGATATTAGTAGTTAAGACTGGAATGAAAAGAACATGTGATTGTCCTGCTTATGACTACCAGGTGACTAAAGAGCACTTGGTGAATTGTAACCAACGAATGTGGTACAGCTTGTGAATTTATTGTAACTCAGTAAATTCTGACTCTGTGAAAAGGCACAAATGTGTTTGGTTTATGTTAATGGCATATCTCTCTCAGGACACAGGAATCAGTTTGCTTGTAGTTACCTGATAACTTCTGCTTTAAATCTGCCACACAAAAGCCTCTGAGGTAAGAGACCACACCATTATTTTCCTTTTTTCAAAAGCAGTTTTACTTTTAAAGGTAAAGGTAAAAATAATTTCAAATAACATTAAAAACAATATACAAATTAATGTCTCAATAAATTACCATAGTTAGTGTCTATTCTATAAATTCTAATCAAATGTACCTAATTATAAAGTGTTGGGCTTTCAATTTATTTTAATATGCCATCTGAATGTCCATTGTGATAAGATGCTCTGAGAAGTGATCAGTTCACCTGGCACATCAGTTTTCTTTAACTAGTTTATCATTCTTAAACCAGATATGGAGATTTCAAAGGAACTAAGGTAGAAATGAACACAGCCATTATCTAACCCATTTAAACACCAGACCCATGGCAGAATTCTTTTCTACCAAAATATTTTCTAATTAAGTCAGAAATACAGAGGTATCATAATTTCACAACCAAACATTGGAGATATTTTCTGGACTAAATTACAGGAAGTATAAACCCAAATGGAGGCAGGCAGTCTTGCTCACCTGTGGAGGGAGGTCAAATTTGAGAAGGTGAGGTAGCTGGTTTTATGGGGCACCGCACCAGAAAGAAGAAACCTATACCGAGAAAAGAGTTCCAGAATTCTTCACAGACATTTCCCTTGAGGCTTTTGGGAAATAGGAATAGGCATATATAAGTCAGATATTGGAATACACTGATAATAATCAGGAATGACTGTAGTTCCTCAGTTATGTACATATTGGTTTTTGTTCAGTATTCACAGATTTTTCCCCTGTACTTTAAATAATAGAAAAAAATTAAACCTTTTCTGAGCATCTTCTATTTACAAAACTTAACAGAAATGATTCTGTCATTTCAAAAGACAGAAAATAGAAAACAAAAATAAAAGGAAATTTAAATGTTTGCATCTATTGAATTATTGTCTTTCAGTGAAGACAATGAGGGATTATTCAGAGACAGTCTCTCATCTGTTCTATATCTCTACATTAAGCAAATCTGAATTCAAAACGTTTAGCTCTGACCAAGTCATAAGGAGTAAGTTCTAGGTTCTGAGATTGTATAACCACAAGAACTACCAAGAGGTACAAATAGAGTCCTGTTACTAGAGATCATAAAATCTAAGATTGAAAATCACCTATTTGAGATAGTTTAAAGTTCATTTTTAAAAATTAAAACCTAAAGGTTAAGTTGGCAGACAAAAGGGCAAGGCAATGTCGATTATTGAAGATTTTCAGATTGCTAAATTAAAAGGCTTATTTCATTGGAGCAGAAGGATTTAACAGCCAAAATTGTACTTAACCATGCATGAAAAGAGCCACCCTTATAAAATGGTTGGAAAAAATGATCACTCAATTTTAAGTGCCTGCATTGTTTAAATTAATTGACTTAAAACTTTGGAGAACTAAATCAGAATTTTGTAAAATGAATAAGCAGATCCTAATAATACAAATATAGGCAGTTTTGTAATATAAAAAGCAATCCCGGGATGTGAATGACCATATTATAATTAAAGAAACTTTGCCATTTAATACAAAGCATCTAAAATACCCTTTTGACATTCAGAGAATGTTTCAAACAGCACAGATAGATAAAATGAAGGAAATTGATACTTGAGCTACCTACTACTCTTACTCTTTTCTTACAAATATACTCAACTTTCCTCATGCTCATTCTTCATCTAAATAACCAATAGAAGTTTTACATAAGGCAGATGGTGCTTGCTTGGTATTTCACTCAGGTGGTACTTGTAAATGCCTTACAACTTGGGCTCCATTTACAAGATCACTCTGAAGGAAAAAAATCATATCTCAAGAGTATGCTCAGCAATGTACTAAATGTTCTGTTCAGAGTTAAGTTCACAGTAAAGTGCAGGGACATAAAGAATGATTCATAAAAAGTCGATGTAAATAGAAATGTTGCTTAAACTAAGAAATCAGTACGTTGAAAAGTAGAAACCAAATTGAAACTATAAGATAAACTGTAGTGGTTATTAGGGTATAATAAATTTATACATAACATTTGTAAATTTATTTTAATATATGTACTCTAAGAACATGTGTGGGTGGAGGGGAGAGGAGATCTAACTACAATGGTGCTAGTAGATCATTTATTTTTCTTTGTGCTTACTCATAGCTTCTACTATTTCTCTTTCTTTTCAGGGTGAGGGGACAAATCAAAGAATATTCTTTTTATATAATGTTCAGACATAGTTCATACAATGAATCAGTTTACAGAAAGATTTATTTTCAATATATGTTTTTATTTCTTTTCCTAAGGGAAAACACAATAGAGAGCTCTTCAGATTTTAATTCTGTCATAATTACTTATATGTGCAAATACATAGAAAAGTTTAGTCACACAGTTAGGCAGCTAATTGTGTTGAAAATACAATTGCATGCTCACAAAGATAATCATGCCCCTAGGGTGTATGCTTCTGTTTCAGAACTATTTTTAAGCCCTCAGGAACTTCAGCTACCTCTTGACTCTAGGAAAACAATGTCAAAATCCAACTAACTAGATGTGACCTATCATTTATTTCAAAGCCACAACACTAAATTTGATTGCAAAGTAACAGCAAGAAATTAAAAGTTTAAAAGCTGACAACTGTGAACATGACAAATAGGAATGCTCCTACTATCAATTTTCTATGTATATGGCGAATAAATTGTGTCTTGTAAGAACTGATGTTCTTCACAGTAGGAAAACAGCCATTTATTTTAAACCCTAAACTGGATAGGAAATTCTACTTCCTTTTATCATACTGGGTCAAAATATCTTTGGAACATTTCAAAGGATCCTGAGATTCAAATAATGTTTATTAATACCCATTCTGAATGAGGTATATTTGTGTTAACAACCTAAACTAGGAATGTTCTTCAGCAGGGAAAAAATAAACCTGAATTTCTTTATGACATATTCTTCTTTACCATTCTAGTTCAAATTTGGCATTCTGGAATAATATCCATCTTCCCTTAAAAATATGCTTCCTATTATTACTGAACTCTTTAAAAATCCTCAAGTACAACTCATAAGACTATATTAAATTTTTTAAAAGTTTCGTTTGTCCATATTGACTCTTTAGAAAGGTGACAATAATTGAAATGAGCTTTTATTTATCATGAATAATTTGCTACATTTTACAGTTTATGAATCAATTACAAGTGCTACGGTTTCTTCTCATTTTATTAGGTCATTTGCATTATTTTGTGATACTGGGGATTGAATCTAGGTATGCTACACCACTGAGCTACATCCCCAATCCTATCCTTCCTTTCTATCTATCTATCTATATCTATCTATCTATCTATCTATCATCTATCATCTATCTATCTATCCATTTATTTATTTTTAAGACAGGTCTTATTTAGTTGCTGAGGCTAGCCTTGAACTTGAGATCCTCCTGCCTCAGCCCCTTGAGAACCAGGCATTACAGGTGTGCACAACTGTCCCTGGTATCTTCATTTTTAACTAAGATTTTATGTCTAAAAGTATTTCTGAGCCTATCAATGTTGCATAATTTTGATCTTTTGTCTCTGGTTTGTTTCTTACTATCAATTATTTTATGAGGAAAAAAATGCTTGTTACCTTCTCAGGAAAGATGATTTAAATTGTGGAAAAGGAAATGATCTCAAATAGGAGAATATCAATGATAGGAATCTAAAATTGCTTCTTAGCTGGCCATTCTCCCAATAATGGTGCTGTACCATGATGATAATATTTCAAATGTGAATTTTGCTAGAAGATAAGTGTCTGAGGGGTAAGGATCAATAATGATAATGACCATTTATTTGTAGGCTGACAAGGGTCACACACCATGTTGATGGTTTTCGATCTATTTTCTCTACTCATTGTAACAAGACTTCAGTTATATTTCTAGTACCCTTTTATAAATTGAAAGGCAAGACTTAGATCATTTTCCCAAGCTAGTAATGAGGAGGTGTGAGATTCAGATCCAGGGATCTATCATTTTTAAATGTTCTAAATTAAATGATATTCAGTGACAACCAAGATAAGAGACCTGAACATGCAGAATAATATCTTGATGTGAGGCGATTGCCCTTCTCTACAATCATAAGTCATGCTGAATCCTTGTTAAATCAAACTATTTACCACAAAAAGTCTCACTTTGCCTTCTATAATCAATGCAGCTCAGACCAATTCTCCATAGGGAAGTCTTACTTGATTATCATAAGATTTCTTTTTTCTGGAATTTCATAGCCCATTTTATATGTATATTATCCAGGGTACTCCAGAGAAGCAAAATCCTCCCTATTGATATGGTGAAGAATGATTCATGTGATTATGGAAGTTGAGAAATTAATGATCTGCCCTCTACAATCTGCAGATTTTAGGTCCCAGTCTGAGGGCAGAGGGGTAGGGGAAGATGAGATAAGATGTTCTCATTAAAACAGGAACAGGAAAAAGAAGGAAAAATTCCTGCTTTCTCTGCATTTTGTTCTATTGAAGCCCTCAACTTATTAGATGTTGCCTAACAACATTGAGGAGGTCAATCTATTATACTGAGTCCACTGGTTCAAGAGCTTATCTTATCTAGAAATACCCTTACAGACACAACTGAAATAATGTTGAATCTGGAAAGCCCATGGGCTACACAAGTGGATGAAAATTAATCATCACAGTCTATAATTGATTACAATATATGATACTGCTCTGTATACATGACTAGACTTTAGCTCTATTTATAGAAATTTCTGGAAAAACTACCGAAGTGCTATCATATGTAAGGATGTAAATGAAAGAATGAATGGACAAATGAGCAAATGAGTAAATGTGCCTCCTATTTGAATGAGAACAATTTAATACTTTTTTAGCCTCAAAGGAATAAATTGTATCAAATACTTGCCACAGTTCTATTGTTTTCAGGATCAAAAATTAACTTTAAAGAAACTTTTAGTTTACATTACACTCTGTGAGTCATTAAACTCAAATAATTTGACTATAAATTAAATTACTGAGTTACTAGTATTCATACAGTGCAAAATATTCCTATGATATTCTGGAGTTTAATCATTATCATCAAACAAATATTGCATGCCTGATGAGGTAAGACATGATTCAAAGCCCCTAAAATAAAAGATAGAATAGCCTATTATTGGTTGGTTGCAAAATATGGAAGTAAATGAGACCATATTTTCTTCTTACCCAATATGATTATCCAAAATTTAGCCATACATACTGTGCTAATCATTCAATAATAACTTTGGAATTTTTGCTTATATAAAAAGAATTATTAGTTTAAAATTTATGAAGTACAGTCTCTCTCCTCCAAGAATTATCATATAGTTTAAAACATTTCCCAAGAACATCCCATATGCATATTCCAGTTACCCACAATAGTCTTTCTTGATAAGATGTGTTTTTGAAGTATTGTATTTTCCATAATTCCATGGTTTTTATAAGTTGATGATCTTTTCTTATTTTTCAAAAATTTCATATACATTTCCTTGCCAATACATTAAGAGCCTCAAAAATAAATCCAAAATTATTCACATCGAGTACAGTGATGAATATAAATAGGACCTAATTAACTGGGTTGAGAAGTTCTCTCAGCCATAATAGCAATGGTTCCCAAAGTATAGTCCAGGGCTTTGGGAGGCTTTGAGAATCCATCAGCAGATCTACAAGGTCAATGTATTTTCATAGTAATACAAAGGACTTAAATGCCTTTTTCGCTCTTATTCTCTCATGAGCTAAATGTAGGGTTTTCTCCAGAGGGTACCTGAAGTAATAAAACAACAGCTTTACTTCAGAAGCAGATAAGAAAATGTATACATTTTCTATTGAGCCAAACTTTAAATAGGTATGCACAATTTGAAAATAAAATGCTTCTTTTCTCACCAAATTATTTTATTTTTGAAAATAATTTTTTATTTTCCATAAAAATTTTGTTTAACTTGGGCTTATTATATACTTCAAAAATTTATGTGTAAACAAGGGTTTTTCAACACTTCTCAGTTTAAACTGCATGCAGTGATACACATCTTTAATCCCAGCAACTCAGGAGGATGAGGAAGAGGATCAAAAGTTCAAGGCCAGCCTCAGCAACTTAGCAATGCAGAGATCCTATCTCAAAATAGAAAGAACTGGGGCTAGAACTCAGTGCTAGAGCACCCCTGGGTTCATTTCCCAGAACTAAAAATAAAAATAAATGAACATTTAAAAATAAAATAAAAATATTCTCAGCTTTATTGTCTAATTCAACATAAATAAATCTAATACATATAAAAATATTTTTGAAGACTTTCCTACTTTTTAGAGTATAAAGGATTCCTAAGAACACAAAGTTTGAGAATTTGTTTTTAATCATCTTTCAAAAGTATATAAATAGATAAATTTAATAACAGGAATACCAACTACCATTTAATGAGTTTTTCTAATCAGCTAACCACTTCATATATACTTCATACCTCTTAATCCTCCAAAGTCCTAGGAGTCAGGTATTATTCTCTTTTTATTTTATTTTATTTTATTTTATTTATTTATTTTTTTGGGGGGAAATTCACACTTTATTTCTGGTTCAATGTACACAAATGGAGTACAACTATCGTTGTTCTCATTGTATACAAAGTAGAATCATACCATTTGCATATTCATAAATATATATAGTATAATGATGTTTGTCACATCCTATTATCTTTCTTTCCCACCTCCCTCCCCTTACTTTCCTCTATACAATCCATCCTTCCTCCATTCTTCCCCTACCTCCCCCCATTTCTGTTACGTGTCATCAGCTACTTATCAGAGAAATCATTCTGCCTTTGTTTTTTTTGGGATTGGCTTATTTCACTTAACATGATACTCTCCAACTCCATCCATTTAAGTGGAAATGTCATAATTTTATTCTTTATGGCTGAATAATATTCCATTGTGTACATATCCCACAGTTTCTTTATCCATTCTCTATTGAAGGGCATCTAGGTTGGTTCCACAATCTTGCTGTAGTGAACTGGTCTGCTATAAACATTGATGTGGCTGCATCACTGTAATATGCTGATTTTAAGTCCTTTGGGAATAGGCCAAGGAATGGGATAGCTGGGTCAAATGGTGGTTTCATTCTGAGTTTTCTAAGGAACCTCCATACTGCTTTCCAGAGTGGCTGCACCAACCTGCAACCCCACCAGCAATGTATGAGAGTATCTTTTTCCCCACATCCTCACCAACACCTATTGTTGATTGTACTCTTGATAATAGACATTCTAATTGGGGTGAGATGGTAGTTTTGATTTGCATTTCTCATTACTAGAGATGTTGAACATATTTTCATATATCTGTTGATTATTTTAGATCCTCTTCTGTGAAGTGTCTGTTCATTCCCTTAGCCCATTTATTGATGGATTATTTGTATTCTTGCTGTAAAGTTTTTTGAGCTCATTGTAAATTCTGGAGATTAGTGCTCTATCTGAAGTGTGTGTGGCAAAGATTTTCTCCCACTCTGTAGGCTCTCTCTTCACAT
The DNA here is from genome assembly GCA_020662805.1 of Glaucomys volans. NCBI lineage: Eukaryota > Metazoa > Chordata > Mammalia > Rodentia > Sciuridae > Glaucomys > Glaucomys volans. The sequence goes on from JAJEJO010051886.1 coordinate 123,880, forward strand.
TGCTGATTGTTTTTTTTTTGCTGAGAAAAAGCTTTTTAGTTTGAATCTATCCCAGTTATTGATTCCTTCTTTTATTTCATGTGCTTTGGGGGTCATGTTGAGGAAGTCTGGACCTAGGCTGATATGATGAAGATTTGTACTGACTTTTTCTTCTATTAGGTTCTCTGCTCTAATTCCTAGGTCCATGATCCATTTTGAGTTGAGTTTTGTGCAGGGTGAGAGATAGGGGTTTAGTTTCATTTTGCTGCATATGGATTTCCAGTTTTCCCAGCACCATCTGTTGACGAGGCTATCTTTTCTCCATTGTATGTATTTGTTCCTTGTCAAGTGTGAGATAACTGTATTTTTGTGGGTTTGTCTATGTGTCCTCTATTCTGTACCATTGGTCTACCTGCCTATTTTGGTGCCAATACCATGCCGTTTTTGTTACTATTGCGTTGTAGTATAGTTGAAGGTCTGGTATTGTGATACCACCTGCTTCACTCTTCCTGCTAAGGTTTGATTTAGCTATTCTGGGTCTCTTATTCCTCCAAATGAATTTTATGAAAGCTTGCTCTATTTCTATGAGGTGCGACTTTGGAATTTTAATTGGAATTGCATTGAATTTGTATAGTGCTTTTGGTATTATGGCCATTTTGATAATATTGATTCTGCCTATCCAAGAACATGGGAGATCTTTCCATCTTCTAAGGTTTTCTTTAATTTCTTTCTTTAGTGTTCTGTAGTTCCCATTATAGAGGTCTTTCACCTCTTTTGAAAAATTGACTCCCAGGTATTTTTTTTTTTTTGAGGCTATTGTGAATGGGGTAGTTTTCCTAATTTCTCTTTCAGAGGATTCATTACCTAGGAATAAGAATGCATTAGATTTGTGAGTGTTGATTTTATATCCTGCTACTTTACTGAATTCATTTATGAGTTCTAGAAGCTTTCTGGTGGAATTTTTCAGCTCCTGTAAATATAGAATTATATCATCTGCAAATAGTGATAGTTTAAGATCTTCTTTTCCTATTCATATCCCTTTTATTTCTTTAGTCTGTCTAATTGCTCTGGCTAGAATTTCAAGGATGATGCTGAACTGAAGAGGAGAAAGAGGGCATCCCTGCCTAGTTCCAGGTTTTAGAGGGAATGCTTTCAGTTTTTCTCCATTTAGAATGATGTTGGCTGTAGGCTTAGCATAGATAGCCTTTACGATGTTAAGGAACGTTCCTACTATCCCTATTTTTTCTAGTGTTTTGAGCATGAAGGTGTGCTGTATTTTATCAAATGCTTTTTCTGCATTTATTGAAATAACCATGTGATTCTTAACTTTAAACCTGTCGATGTGGTGAATTACATTTATAGATTTCCAGATGTTGAACCAACCTTGCATCCCTGGGATGAAACCCACTTGATCATGGTGCACTATCTTTTTAATATGTTTTTGTATGCAATTTGCTAAAATTTTGTTAAGAATTTTTGCATCTGTGTTCATTAGGGATATTCATCTGAAATTTTCTTTCCTTGATGTGTCTCTGTCTTGTTTTGGTATCAGGGTGATATTGGCTTCATAGAATGAGTTTGGAAGGGTTCCTTCCTCTTCTATTTCATGGAATACTTTGAGGAGTATTGGAATGAGCTCTTCTTTAAAGGTCTTGTAGAACTCAGCTGAGAATCCATCTGGCCCTGGACTTTTCTTGGTAGGTAGGCTCTTGATGATTTCTTCTATTTCATTGCTTGAAATTGATCTATTTAAATTGTGTATGTCCTCTAGATTCAGTTTGGGTGGATCATATGTCTCTAAAAACCTGTCAATGTCTTCAAGATTTTCTATTTTGTTGGAGTACAGATTTTCTAAATAGTTTCTAATTATGTTTTGTATTTCAGTAGTGTCTGTCATGATAGTTCCTTTTTCATCTCGAATTTTAGTAATTTGAGTTTTTTCTCTTCTCTGTTAGTGTGGCTAAGGGTTTATCAACTTTGTTTATTTTTTCAAAGAACCAACTTTTTGTTTTGTCAATTTTTTGAATTGTTTCTTTTGTTTCAATTTCATTGATTTCAGCTCTGATTTTAATTATTTCCTGTCTTCTACTACTTTTGGTGTTAATCTGTTCTTCTTTTTCTAGGGCTTTGAACTGCAATGTGAGGTCATTTATTTGTTTACTTGTCATTCTTTTATTGAATGCACTCCATGCAATGAATTTTCCTCTTAGTACTGCTTTCATAGTGTCCCAGAAATTTTGATATGTTGTATCTTTGTTCTTGTTTACTTCTAAGAATTTTTAAATTTCCCACCTGATGTCTTCTGTTATCCATGCATCATTCAATAGTGTATTATTTAATCTCCAAGTGTTGGAGTCGTTTCTGTTTTGTGTTTTATTATTGATTTCTAATTTCACTCCTTTATGATCTGATAGAACACAAGGTAGTATCTCTATATTTTTGTATTTTCTAAGAGTAGCTTTGTGGCATAACATATGGTCAATTTTAGAGAAGGATCCATGTGCTGCTGAGAAGAAAGTGCATTTACTTGTTGATGGATGGAATATTCTATATATGTCTGTTAAATCTAAATTATTGATTGTGTTATTGAGATTTTTTTTTTTTTTTACAAAACTACATTATTTATTTATTTATTTATTTATTTATTTTATTCTTTTATTTACTTATTGATTCATTGAACACAAATGGAGTACAGCTATTGTTTCACTGTTTGTACACAAGGTAGAGTCACACCATCTGTGCATTCATGCATGTACACAGGGCAATGGTATCTGTCACACATTCTGTTATTAATTTTATCCCCCACCCACCCCCACCCCTCCCTTCCCTCTATGCTAGCTATCTTTCCTCCATTCTTGCCATCTTTCCCCTCCACATTATGCATCATCATTCATATATCAGAGAGACCATTCGGCTTTTGGATTTTGGGATTGGCTGATCTCACTTAGCAAAAGAGTTTCCAACATCATCCATTTACCTACAAATACCATAATTTTATTCTTCTTTATGGCTGAGTAATATTCCATTGTGTATATATACCACAGTTTCTTTATCCATTCATCTACTGAAGGGCATCTAGGTTGATTCCATAATCTAGCTATTGTGAATTGAGCCGCTATGAACATTGATGTGGCTGCATCACTGAGGCAATCTGATTTTAAGTCCTTTGGGTATAAGCCAAGGAGTGGGATAGCAGGGTCAAATGGTGGATCCATTCCAAGTTTTCTAAGGAATCTCCACACTGCTTTCCATGTCTTTATTCAATTTTTGTTTGGAGGATCTGTCCAGTAGCATGAGAGGTGTATTAAAGTCACCTAGTATTATTGTGTTTTGGTCTATTTGGTTCTTGGAATTGAGGAGGATTTGTTTAACATACATGGATGAGCTATTTTGGGGGCATAAATATTTATGATTGTTGTGTCTTGCTGATTTATGCTTCCCTTGAGCAGTATGAAATGCCCTTCTTTATCCCTTCTGACTAGCTTTGGCTTGAAGTCTGCTTTATCTGAAATGAGGATGGAAACTCCTGCTCTTTTAGTGAGTCCGTGTGCATGATGTTTTTCTTCATCCTGTCACTTTTAGTCTGTGGATTTCCTTTTCCATGGGATGAGTCTCTTGAAGGCAGCATATTATTGGGTCTTTCTTTTTAATCCAATCTGCCAGTCTATGTCTTTTGATTGATGAGTTTAGGCCATTAATATTCAGGATTATTGAGATATGACCTGTATTCCCCGTCATTTTGACTTTTTGGCTTTTAACTTAACTTGGTTTCTCCTTTGATTGGCTATTTCTTTAGGGTAATTCCTCCCCTTGTTGACTTACATTGTTGTGTGTGGTTTTTTTTTTGTCATTTCTTCCTCTTAGATTATTTTGCTGAGAATGTTCTATAGTGCAGTCTCTCTATTTGTGAATTCTTTTAGCTTTTGTTTATCATGGAAGGATTTTATTTTGTCATCAAATCTGAAGTTAAGTTTTGATGGATATAAGATTCTTGGTTGGCATCAATTTTCTTTCAGAGCTTGAAATATGTTGTTCCAGGCCCTTCTTGCTTTCAGGGTCTGGGCTGAGAAATCTGCTGATATTCCTATTGTTTTCCCGCTATATGTAATCTTATGCTTTTCTCTCACAGCCTTTAAAATTCTATTTTTATTTTGTATGTTAGGTATTTTCATTATTAATGTGCCTCAGTGTGGATCTGTTGTAATTTTGTGCATTTGGTATCCTGTAAGCCTCTTGTATTTGATTTTCCATCTCATTCATCAGATTTGGGAAATTTTCTGATACTATTTCATTGAACAAATTATTCATTCCTTTGGTTTGTATCTCTGCGCCTTCTTCAATCCCAATAATTCTTAAATTTGGTCTTTTCATGTTGTCCCATAGTTCTTGGAGGTTCCGTTCATGATTCCTTACCATCTTCTCTGTTTGGTCGACTTTGTTTTCAAGATTAAATATTTTTCTTCATTTTCTGAGGTTCTGTCTTCCAAGTGATCTAGACTGTTGGTTATGCTTTTCTTTGAGTTTTTAATTTGGTTTATTGTTTCCATTATTTCAAGGATTTCTATTTTTTTCATAATCTCTATCTCTTTATTGAAATGATTTTTTGCTTCCTGCTGTTGATCTTTTAGCTGATTATTTGTGCAATCATATATTGCCTGCATTTAATCTCTCATCCTCTCATTTGCTTCTTGGATCATTCTAATTATGTACATTCTGAACTCCCTTTCTGACATTCCTTCTACCATGCTGTCATTGGGTTCTGTTAATATATCATTTAGGTTTGTTTGGGACACTTTCTTCCCATCTTTTCTCATGTTGCTTGTGTATCTTCCCCTCTAGCAGTGTGAATCAGAGGAATTGCAGTTTCCCTATAAAGACTTACAGTGTCCCTGCAGATTTCCAATACCTCAGCTTGAAGAGATTATTATTAGCAGTACCCCATATAAACAATATGCATCCTTAAACCATATAGAATCTACTTAGATGTTAACTGCATTATAATATTCAGAGATGAGATCAAATTATTATCTATTGCATAATCAATAGGTTTGCAATAAGGACCACAATTTCAAATAGCAGAAAAAGAGGATGCAGAGGGGTGTAGAATATGACGTTAATGAGATAGGAAGTGAGTCTATAGAGGTACTATGTCCTAGGAATAGTGAGAGCAGAATTAAAGGAAATAAGTTGTTAGCATGAGAAAAGAGAATGAGTCTCCAAGGACACAGCTATATTAGAGGATGATAGAATGGTAAGAATATTAATGAGAAAAAAGTGGGAATGTAGTAAGTATGTTAGGAATAATCATAATAATACTATTTAAAAGAAGAAAAAGGAAAAGAAAGTTCTGCAATAAAATTATACTGTACTATTAAAACCTCCTATTATTCAGTAGTCTGATGCCTGTGAGGTACTTGATAATGCTGTGTCCCAAGTTGGGTGCTGTCCTACTGCCTCCAGTTCAGGGATAATCAATGTTTGTGGACAAAGGTAACTTGGTGTTGTTAGATGTTCAGCAACAGTGTGGGTGCAGGCCTGGGACTAAACCAGGAACAGGATGAAAGCCTGTGCTTGAAGCTGGATATGGTGGGCCTGATGACTCGGCAGGTATTTGTTCACAGCTGGGGCTACCTGTGGTCAGGCCTGCACCCAGTCTGGCGGTGGTGGTTCCGGAGTGGCTGGGGTCCTGCACTCCTGGCTAGCGGCTGCCCAGGATCAGCTATTTTTCTCTTTTTAAAGGAAAGAAATTTCTGACTTAGAATGGTTAATATGCTCTTCCAGAGGTTGTAGAGGAAGTACTTGGCCTTTAAACCAGGTATTAGGAAATCCAATGCCAGATTCATAATATGTATGTTACTCAAACTCAAGGAAGATTCAAAACCTTGTTACATGAACACATGAGAAAATGACCAATGTAATGTGTCATTAAGGAGATGCATATTAAAACCTTAATGAGATATCATTTCATAGCCTCTAGGATGGCCATATTAAATAAGCCAGAAAATACTTCTTGTTGAGAATAGAAAGAAATTAAGAATACTTATATATCCTTGTGAGAATGTAAAATGCTACACTCACTTTGGAAAAGTCTGGAAGTTCCTCACACAGTTAAACAGTTGAGTATGATTTCATAACTATGACTCAGCAATTCAATTCCAAGATATATAACCAAGACAAGTGAAGCATATATTCATGCAAAAACTTGTACACAAATACTGATAACAGTATTATTCACAATAGCCTAAAAGTAGAAACTGTCCCTATGGCTTATCAGTTAATGAATTGATACATAAAATGTGGTATACCTATATGACAAAAGATGATCCAGACATAAAAAAGAATGAAGTTTTGATATTTGCTGTAAAATGGATGAACTTCAGAAACATTTTGTTAAGTGATAGAAGCCAACTCACAAAAGATCACATACCAAATGATCTCTTTATATTAATGACTGAAATTTTCATAGAGATTGGGGGACATATATAAAAGTAAGGAAAACAAGATCAAGAAGTGAGAAGTCAGCTTAGCTAAGGATTAACTTCACAATGAAATTGGTTAAAATTTGAGAAAAGACTCTAAGGCAATTTAAGAGATCACTATTCATGACAATTTCTTAAAGACTGCTTAAATTAGCCAATACCTTATTTTACATTAGGGAGGAAGGGCTTTTCCAAAAAAAATCAAAGAGGTGTAGTGGTTTAAGTATTGAGTCTTTGGAATCAGATGGCCTGGCCATTTGGTCTGAGGTTATTCATTCACTTTTACTATGTTCAGTATTTTCATCTGTAACCATAAAAGTTGCATCTGACCTTACCAACAAAAATCTGGGTTTTTTTGTTCTTGCTATTTTTATCGAAGAAATTAAATGTAGTTGGCACATGTCATATGCATTCTTAGACAGTTACACATGGTAAGTGGTTATTTAAAGTTAACCTCTGCTTTTAATTGAGAGCAATTGACCCACAGGAGAATCAATGAGGGATAAGAACACTAACAATTTAGTTAATTATTAAGAGAACAATATTTTAACAAACACTTCAAAGCAAATGAAGGCTAAAAAAAGCACTTATATGAATAAATATATAAATTAAACTTTAATTTTTATATAACAAATGTAAAACTGATTATTAAATCTTACAAATCTTCTAGAGTCTATAAGTATATATATTAAGTTCATCAAGTTTGATTTCTTCCTTTGGCTAAGACTAAAAGGGAAAATTGGAAAGGAGAAAGAAGCAATTTTAAGCAAAATAAAAAGATAAAGACAGTAAGACTAAGATTTGAAAAGATTGCCAGGGTTAGTTATCATGTCCTACTTGGTTTTCTAACCCTGAAATTCCTTTTACCTCCACAGATAGTGCCATAGACACCTTCTTGCTTCTTGAGTTCAGTCTAATGTCCCAACTCAGATCCTTTCTCTAGTAAAAAGGGGATTTAGAAAATCAATGCTCAGAAAGGTCAGAATCAATTTAATCTTGTAGATTGTCAAGGTCCAGCCTTGGGCTAATGCTCATAAGTAGACTTATCATTTACTGGTGAGATTAAAGCATTATTTTCTACTTCGTTTCAATAACTGGAATTAACTCTGCCAGAGTTCTCGGGTGGCTCTTCTGCTCAATATACCAATCCTTTGCTGGATCTGTCTTGCTGGAAGCCTGTGGATCTCACCTTTTGAGTTAGATAGCCTAATGATTGGAGCCTTGCAGACTTCCCTTACACTTAATATCCATTTGACATCACAGTTAATATTTCATTCACCAGTTAATGTGCATGATTGTGTACATCTATCACATATTCATATATAGTGGTATTTTGTAAATCTTTATTATGGACAAGTGAATGAGCATTAAATACCATTGAGTATGGTCATCCCAGGGTCCTGCCTGCTTTCATGGTTATGGTCAGGAATATTTCTCTGAAGCTCAAACATGCTCATTGATGAATTAAAAGAAGAAACATGGTGATAAAACCAGTTTCCTTTTAGGAAAACATAAACACCTTGGCAACCATCAAATTCCTTTATGTTCTCATTCTAGTAAATTGTAAGCTATCAAAACTGCACACATTTTGAAAGTTTACTAAATGCAAATGAAGTTGTCTCATTGCCATGCTGTAACTTGAGATAATAAGAGACTTGAAAAATAAATCCAGTGAGAGCAAAACCTGGTATCTATGGGTGTCAGAGGCTACTTTGACTAAGCTCATTTCAAATTGTAATGTCAGCAAAATTAAGCTATTAAAGCAACAAATAAAAGACCATTGTTAGTTCTGAGAAGAAATAGGACTAATTGGATATGCATATGCCTCCTAGGCTGTATATTTTAAATGTGTGGCTCATCAGTAGTTATTACCAAAGTTAGCAGAAATAATGAACATAGTAAATTGCAATTCTGGACTTATCTTCATGCACAATTATTTGGGGTTATCTTCCTAAATGAGTCAGGATAACATCTAAGAAAAATGTAAGCACACAGACATTAAAAGGCACTATACTTTACCTCTCTCTTGTCTTACTTCTTCCTCTGTATTTATTTTTATTTTTTTGCAATGATGCATTGTTAAACAAGACTCATAAATCAGAAACCCAATAAAACCATTTTCCATATCCCATTTAAAATTATGGAATTTAGTGGTCTTGTTGAATAAAAATAAATTAAAAATATCGATAATAAACAAACTCTTAAAAATAAGTTGAGGGGGATGTGAAAGTGGCCACTTAGTCTGTGTTGGTCAGTATATTTCTCTTTTCCCTCCCCTGGTATTTTCTCCAGGCATTAGACTTACAAGGGAAAAATACATATGGGAAATAATGTAAAGTCTTCAGAAACCATAGCAGGACATTAATACATGTATCATCCTCATGAGGTAGGCATTATCATGTGGGTATCATCTTATCAAATTACTTCACAAACAATGATCCTGAAGTACAAGGATGGATTAAAATTTACCCAAGATCAGGCAGACTCCAAGAACAAAGCCAAGATTCTCACTCAATTCTATCTGATTCCTAGGCACAAATGGTAGTCCCCACCCAGGTCCTAAAAGATTCCATTTCATTCTTGCAGTGACTTTTAATAGTCTAAATTGTGCTAAGAACACAGAGCTCAGCATTTCTTAAATAAAGAAATGAAATCTCCTGACTTTGAAGGTTGGAATCATGTCATTGTCACTGTGTGCCTAGAGAACACCAAAATACCATAGATCAGGAACTCAGTAAGGTACAGTAAACAAGAAATAGATGTAAGAACAAAATAAAAAAAAAAAAACCTTTTTGTTCATTCATTTAAAAATCTGTACATTTTGAATGCCAGCATTCCAATTAATATATTTTAAAGCTTATGGAATCTTTAGATGGTTCAAATCATCAATAAAAGCTTAGAGAACAACCTTGTACAAACTATATGAAATGTCAGTTGCTTGTTATGTTTGTCATTAAGGGAAGTTGTTCTACAACCACTGATTTTAAGTATCTATATGAATGGAAAGGAACTGGTTCTGTTACAAATCATGGTCATATAATGTTTTAATTCCTTTACTTATTCATTAAGAGAAATAGACTATTTGGAACCTTCTGTGCTATGTACTACATCACAGGATCTTTCTTCTTTCCTCTCTAATATTCTGGATTCATTCTTCAGTATTCAATGATATTTGGAATATATTAATTTTATATTTGTTCAGTAACCACTCTATGTAAGCAGATGTTTGGATTTCTTGCTGATTGAAAAACCCTGTGCAAAGTACAAAATAATATATTTTTTTTTATTCGCATTTCTTTTTTTGTGTGTGTGTGTTTTTTTTTAAATTTTATTTACTTATTGATTCATTGAACACAATAGGAGTACAGCTCTTGTTTGACTGGTTGTACACAAAGTAGAGTGTGCGTTCATGCAAGTACACAGGGCAATGGTATCTGTCCCAATTTCTGTTATTATTTTTACTCCCCCACCCCGACCCCAACCCTCCCTTCCCTCTATGCTATCTATCCTTCCTCCCTTCTTGCCACCCTTCCCCCCTGCATTATGCATCATCATTCATTTATCAGTGAGACCATTCGGCCTTTGGATTTTTGGGATTGGCTGATCTCACTTAGCATAACAGTCTCCAACATCATCCATTTCCCTACAAATGCCATAATGTTATTCTTCTTTATGGCTGAGTAATATTCCATTGGGTGTATATACCACAGTTTATTTATCCATTTTTTCATAAATCTGTTGATTGCTTGTAGATCTTCCTCTGTAAAGTGTCTGTTCATTTCATTGGCCCATTTATTGATTGGGTTATTAGTGTTCTTGGTGTAAAGATTTTTGAGTACTTGGTAGATGCTGGAGATTAGTGCTCTATCTGAAGTGTGTGTGGCAAAGATCTTCTCCCACTCTGAAGGCTCTCTCTTCACATTGCTGATTGTTTCCTTTGCTGAGAAAAAGCTTTTTAGTTTGACTCTATCCCAATCATTGATTCCAGCTTTTGTTTCTTGCGATTTGGGAGTCATGTTAAGGAAATCTGGTCCTAGGCCAACATGATGAAGATTTGGACCTATTTTCTCTTCTATTAGG
>JAJEJO010051887.1:0-15945 GCA_020662805.1 Glaucomys volans
TTATGACTGCATTATTTAACCTGATTTCTTGTAGGCTGCAAAACGAGGGATTCTTTCATCTGGTCGGGGTAGAGGAATTCATTCAAGAGGTCGAGGTGCCACTCATGGTCGAGGCAGGGGTCGAGGTCGTGGGCGAGGTGTGCCTGGTCATGCTGTGGTGGATCATCGTCCCAGAGCATTGGAGATTTCAGCATTTACAGAGAGTGATAGAGAAGATCTTCTTCCTCATTTTGCGGTACTATTTTACTACCCAACAGAACAATAAATGATAGTCATCATTGTGGATAATTGATATAATTAAAGAAAAAATTATGAAAATGACATGACTGACTAATTTAAATTAGTGTTTCTGAACAAAGGATTTGTTTAAATCCATAGCAATCTTTTGTTAATTATAAAATGGGAACTATAGGATTTTTTGTTTAATTTTCTGGAAGGAATATTAAAATTCTTACATTTAGGAGGACTTCAGGTATTGTGGAATGAACGATTTAATCTTTGTTGTTTTGGATAAAGACATCCTGTAGTTTAGTTTTATTTGATATTTAACTACAAGGAAAATTCAATGTGTTACATGGGCCTTTTTTTCTAAATGGAATTTTCTTTGTTAATATATTTTTAAGCTAACTGATAAGAATTGGAATTAAGCAAAATTTTGATATGTGATCTTAAAATTGCCTTAGTTACTTAAAAGGGTATCATTAAAGGAGTTTTATATAATGATAATAGATAAATTACTAAGAAAGGAAAAGGAGATTCTAGTCCCTGGTAATCCTTTATTTAACTTGAACTTCCTGGGATTCATTAGTCCCGAGTGCAGAATGGAGATTTTGCCCACCTTTGTGCCCTTTCATCTTACATGCTGTGATTCTTAGTGGTGTCCCAAAAGGTTAGTTAGTTACTAAACACCAGTGTTAATAAGCGTTATAGGGTAACCAGTGGTTATCCTCAAGGATTATATGTATTGATTTAATACAAACCAGTTAAAGTAAACTGCAAACATAATATAGATTTGGGTTCAATTTATTTATTTAACACTGTAAGAACTTGAGTAACTTAGAGAAGTATCTTTGTCACACTGGCATATGATGGAAAATAATGTAACATTAAAAGTTAATCAGGTAGTAAAACTGGAGCTTAGATCTTGAAGGATAGGTCAACTTGCACATAGTTACACAAATGATTTAACCTTTTGAAAATTTAGATTTAAGTGTTGACAGTTATATTCCTGCCTTGCAGCAACTAACAGGTACTTTGTCAGGACCTACAGAGGTATTAAAAGAAATGGTATATTTAAGAATAATTAAAATGATTAATATTTAAGAATGAGGAGTCTGAAAAGTCCTGTACTTGATGGACTCAAAGGGATAAAGAAAGGAATCAGAGAACTACAAAGGAACTTGGCGATAATCTAGCCCAGCTCTTCTCGGCTGTGCACCCTATGTCCGCACCTTCCACAAAAGAAATGAGATCCAGATAACTTAAGTATCTTGCATATAGTTATACAGTTAATTAGGAAACTAGCAATGAATATGCTAAAATAATCCAAACATGCAAAGTCAGTTTGTTATGATTGTGTTTTGCTGAGACTAAGATGATTTTGCTTTGAGAAATATTCGAAGTCCCTTAATGGAAATTCTTTCATGTACTTAGAGATTTGAACTCTACTCAAAAGTTAGTGGTATTTCACATTTAAAATTACCAATCTTAATACAAATACAGGTCTAAAGTTGAACTTTTCCATCATAATCTGTGACTGAAACACATGAGATATATATATATATAAAAAAAAGAAAGCCACTTAACATTAGTCAAAGGACCATTGGCTACTGGGCATTTCGATTAACAGAACACTTTCTTTAATTTATTCACTGGGATCAGTAATAGTGGAGATAAAAATCATAGCTAAAACTTAGAGTGTTTATTTTATGGCAGGTATTATTCTGTATGCTTTAAAAAACAGCTCATTATATTAGGAGTTATTTGAATCACCCTTTATTATGCCCATTTTAGAGATGAGGAAGATGAAACATGCAGAGGTGAAGTAACTTGTTCAAGTTTCCACAGTAACTGGCAGAACTGGTTTCTGACTAGCTCTAGAGTCCATTCTGTACTGTGCTGTACAGAATTTGTCTTTCATGTGTGCATGTGTATGATTAATGAGATTATGATTATAGTTTTAGTTTGGGGTGAGAAAGTATTAATAATAATATATAAGGGACCTAAATTTTATATGATAAAAGTTACTTCTATATATGGTTAAAAAAAATTCCAACAAACCAAAAATAGGCGGAATGTAGCCGTGCTTAGCTTTTAAATGTCCTATAAGTGTGTATGGTATAACAGAATATATAGTATGTGAAAACACTGTCAGTTGGATTGTTAAACTTTCTAATCAAACACCAGGACTCTCATCTTAGTACTTAATTACTTTGTGAAGATTACTTAACTTCTCTCTTTTTTACCCCATTTATTGGGATTGATACAAAGAATTCATAGTATTCTGAGGATTCAGTATGTTGTTGCTCAGTAACATGTTCTGAGATTAGAGTAGTAAGTGTAACAGGAATGTCAGTAAGGGAACTCAGACTTTGACCATAGTTACCTTCATTTAAAGAATAATATCACTCAGGTCTGTTCACTGATTCTGGGAAGTATGGAATTAGAAATGAGATTGGAAGATAGGGCTACCCTTTATCTTATATTACCAAGTACTAAAATAAAATATTCACCATTCTTTTCTGTTAACCAGTAGGAATCGTTATGTATTCTGGGTGGGGTGTGTGTGTGTGTGTGTGTGCGTGTGTGTGCATGTGTGTAAATGTTTTTAATGTCATTGGGATTGTGGGTGTCTAAAATATTTATTTGGTGGAAATACTTTTTTCTTTTTAATTTAAAGCAATATGGTGAAATTGAAGATTGTCAGATTGATGACTCTTCACTTCATGCAGTAATTACATTCAAGACAAGAGCAGAAGCAGAAGCAGTAAGTATTAAAAAAATTGATCAAAATTTAGATTTAAATGATAGATATTATTTTAAGGTTTAATATAATGAATTTTTAAATTTAATAAATAAATATGTTTGATAATAGGTAGAATATTTGAAGTGGAACTTATGCCATAAGAAATGTCCTAATACAGTTAGGCAATTCTGCCTGCAATGTCATATAATTAGAAGGTGCAAATATGTATGTATGTATGTCTATGTAGAAAGAGAGTTGTGTGTAATTACCAAGGTGAATGTCAAATTTTATTGTTTAGACATCAGGAAGTCTTTTTAATTTCTTTTAAGAATATTGAGCTACCCTACTTTCCATTATTGTTCTTTTCAATTCTACCAGAACAAAGTCTGCATTGTCAGAATGAGCTAAGGTAATGTTAAGATAGAAGCGGGGAAAATATAATCCTGATGTCTTCCCTTCTTACTTATCCCTCATCTGCTGCTTCCTAGTTCCAGCAGGCCGAATTCTAAGAAGTGTCCCTAGTTCAGCATACCCCAAATAGATTAGTACTTCTTTCTGCTCAAGATATGATATATAGATCTAGTTTTTACAGTACCCTTAGTATAGTTGTTGTAGACTGTGCATGTTGAATGGTCTTTTCAAAGATTGACTATCCTCACCTTGCCTTTCATTTGAGTTTAAAAGATTTTTAAAAAGGAAAATGAGAACCGGGGAAAATGAGAACGGGTAGTGAAGGATTCATAGGAGCCTTTTTAACCCTATATATTCTTTTTTAAGAAATTATGCGGAAGACAATGTAACTATTTTGTCCTTGGCATTACTGAAAGCACAAAATAGTTTTCCAGACAATTAACTTTATGTGAATGGAAAAGTAATATGCCTTTTAAAAGTTTTTAGGTTGATGGTGATCTAAATAATCAGTTTTCAAAAACCTTCTAAATTGCTTTATCCTGTTTGTATCCCCTGTCAGCACAATGGAACATCACTGAAGGTTGACCTGGTAGGAGTTACTCTCTGGGCATTGTAATAAGTATAAGATTGCGAATCTGCTAAGTCTCAGAAAAGTATTTAGCTGGAACTCTAATCTAATTTCTGGTGGCGTATGTGTGGAGGGGTTAAGATAGGGGATTATTTCATAGAACAGGAATCCCTGATCCTTGAGTTTTTATCCTTTAAAAAATTGAGGGGACTAGGGTAGGTTGTTTTTTTGTTTTTTTGTTTTTTTGTTTTTTTTTTGTTACTGGGTATTGAATCTAGGGCCTCACGTGCTAAACACACATTACCACTGAGCTACACCTAACACCTAAAATTTAGTTTTGAGTCATATATCATGTTAAAACCTTTTGTCAAAGTAAAAAGTCATTTATAATTGGCGAGTTTAAAATTTTCTTACAAATTTGTATGTTTTATTGAAAAATGCAGAACTTTAATCAAGTTTTCTCTGAAACATATTGGTAAGTATAAGTGTGGAATAAGCTTCCCTTTCAAAGTCAGTTTCATTGACAATTTTCAGTCTATTGATAGGTAGTTTGAGTAACATTTCTTTATGTACTATTTATTTTCTAGGAAATAGCAATATTAGAAAAGAATGATAGTTATTGTACAAGAGGTTAAAATGTTACCAAGGTTGTAGATTTAGTAAGACCTTGCATAAAAATACCACAATAAATTTTGATAGAATAATGATGATGATGATGATGATGATGATGATGATGATGGTGGTGGGAGATCAGTAGGGTAGAACAAATTATCATTAAAATGAAGATAAGTAAAGTAGAGCAAGTAGATTAGAGGGAGGGAAAGGAAAAAGAAAGGGAAAGTATTACAGAATGAAACTGATAAAAAAGTATGTTATGTGTGCATGTATGAATATGAAAGAATGAATCCCATTATTAGGTAGAATTAGAATTCACTAGTAAAAAGCATATGTGTACTAATCACTGAGTATTTACATGGCTAAGAAAAATAACTCAAAACCTTTTAAAATAATTTCTGGAAGTTTTGCTCTACTGACATACTCCTCCTTTCTTGGATCTTGCCTTTTCTTCCTTAGATGTTTATTTTTATACATTTTTATTTTCCAAACTGAATAATAATCAAAAAAGCCAAGAATTAATATACGGGAAAGACTTGAGGACTAAATTAAGTTTTAATAAGTAACAATAAGTAAGGTTTAGTTATGTATGTCAAATGAGTTGCCTATTCAGGGTAAATACTATTTTAGTTGGGTTTTCTTAATAGACTGGAAGAAATAACTCCCAGTGCTATGATGATCATCTGGTATTAAGTTATAAAAGTTGTGAAATCAGAAATATATGCTTGGGCCAAAAATTTCTTAAAATTTTGTAAGTCTTTGAAAAGAATAAAATATTAGGTTGAAGCTGATCATATCATATACAAGCAAAATACAGATGAGAAAAATTATTTTGAAATTTCTGGATTTCAGGGAACACAAATGTTTAGGAATTTTAAAATCAGTGCTTTTGACATAAGAGTGCCAATTTTTTATTTTTCGAGGAAACAGTGCTTAAAAAATTTTAAAAAGATTGTCATGTACTGTTGCCATCATTATGTGAAATAAAAGACATTCTGATACCAAAAATGTAGGAGAATGTAAATTCAATAAGGATGGGCCTTTCCAAGAAAAGAAAATTATCAGCTCGTACTAGTGCTTATTTCTAACTATTACCTTTTTCTTTTTTTCTGGACCATAGTTGTAGATGAACAAATGAATTTTTCTTTGTTTTTCTATAAACCAATAGGTGTATAATACTTTTAGGTGAAAGTACAGGTATAAAATAATTGAGTCATTCAGGCATACCTGAAGAGAGAGATTTTCCCTGGGAAAAAGATTGAAGTATTTTAAAGAATAAAACTATAAGCAGAATACTTTTAGTTTTCAGTTAAGGTAGTTATTATGGTTTGTATCTGGTTGGTTAGAAAGCGATTCCTATTATTTTTTATTTTCCTGTCTACTTATCACGGTGTCAGTGTACTCAGATGAGTAAGTACACAAATAGTATAGAAAGAAGTAGCCTCATCACATAACTGATTGGAATGTTATTTTTTATACTCTCAATTTTACTGGCATGTTTTGTAGGAGACCAGGATCTTATTTTCAAAATGAGACAGTGAACGGATGGTTAAGTCACTATCTTAGAAGAATCAATCCCAAAGATAAAGCCTTTGATCTCAAACTCAGAAGTATAGTTTTTCATATCAGAAGGAAAGAACCTTGTTCTATGCACACATTTTGACACCTAGCCCTCAACTTCCAATAGTTGTGAGGGTTTACTGATTCAAAACCTGTAAGTTAGATCCTGATATATGGTAAAGTCTCTATTAGCTATTGATATTGTGCTTTTTTTTTCTTTTTAACATGAGGAGTAAATTGAACAGTATAGTGGCACGATAGAGTAAATGTTATCAAAATGCTTATTCTGTAGACTCGAACTTAGAATTATGGAATTGGATTTATAGAAAATAGTACAATATCAAGTTGAAGGTTGATGAAATTAAGTAAATGGTAAATTTATAACAATTTATAGATAAATCAAATTATATACATAGAGTATTTTTCATGTGTGCTTTTACTGTCTTAATAATTATTAATGGTATATGATAGGTACTATGCTTGTAGAATTAATTAATTAATGCTAGGTTTGAAGCTTAGGAGAAAATGGACCTGTGCCTTGAATTCAAGAGTTGAAGGAATGGAAGTTGTTGTTGTTTTGGGTGGTTGTTTAAAGTAACTCTTGCCCCTAAGCATCTATGCCTTAGGTTAGTTTTTGTCAGTTTCCACAGAACTGATTTGGCACAGTTTCCTAACAAAGAATTTGCTTGTCAGATAAGCTTGTGAAAGGCTTATTTTGTATATTCCATTTGGAACCACAATCTTAAAGGACTTGAGAACTGAGGAGGTAAACATTTGTTTAATTTTGTATAACCTACTCTTTTTCCAAATTTCATTAAAAACATTGTTTTCCAGAACCTTATTCCATAAAAGACATGGAACTCAACTACTTTTCATAGTTACTTCTTTCTCCTTTGTCAGATTATCAGCTTTTTTTTTTTCCTTCTGTTATGTGTATGCCTGCTTTCCTTCCTCCATTACAATAAGTCTGAAATGAACATGTGTACAAATAAATAGTCAAAGAACTGGAGGCAAGCCTATGAATAAAATGCTTTAGCTTTAAGACACTTTTTTTAAGTAGGCATAGTATAGAAATAAGAATTATGAAATGAATTCCCACAGGCTTATCATCATTGAACTTTCAACAATTATCCACTTATGGCCAATCTTATTTTATCTATATCCCACTCACTACAACATTACCCTCCATATATTGGAGCTATTCCTAGTCATCATGTCATTTTGTCTATACATATTTCAGTGTGTAGGTCTCAATACTAGAACCTTAAAAAAATAGAAAAATACTACTCTCATGCTTAAGTATGATATTTCTTAAATAGCAAATGTCCAATGAGGGCTTAACTTTCCTTGATATTATAATTTTTTTTTACTTTTTTCACTTAAATAAGGATCCAATAAGGTTCATTTTTTAAAATAGCTTGATTGATATTATACTGTCATGAACACATAGATTTAAGCATTTTATCGTTATTGATCCATTGTTCTCAGTTATTAGTTCAGATTGTCCCATTTTTGTCCAGGAGACTATATAAATTGGTTCTTGAATCCTTTTGACAGGATTCTAGTCGTCTGTGATAATGTCCTTGTCTTGTGGTTTTAAAAAGGTATTCTTGGCTCACTTTATACTTTTTCTTTTCTAGGCATGGACTTTTATTACTTTTCTAAAGAGCTTTTCTTTTTTTAATTAGACAAAGGTATTAAGAGATCACAGTTTGAGTACTTGGGATGCTTATTACCACTAAGTATGTTACAGTTACTAATCCTTTCAGTGGTCAGAACTGGGAGTAAAAAAAGTACATATATACATATACATGGGTACATACATACATGTATGCATCCATATGAATAAAGTTAACACTCTTGCTGTAATATGTACACTACATAGTGGTTTTACCACTTGCCAAAGATAAAACAAAACAAAGTCATGGGAATGTAGCTTGTCTGTATATATTTTTTTAATATATACTTTTAGTTTTAGAAGGATACAATACCTTTATTTTATTTTTTAATTTATTTTATGTGGTGCTGAGGATTGAACCTAGTGCCTCACGCATGCCAGGCAAGTGTGCTACCACTGAGCCACAACCCCAGCCCATCTTCATTCTTAATACAGTGAGGTATCAAATAGTTTTATCTTTGTAAAATGAGAACTCATTTAGTTTGTTTTTTGTTTTGTTTTGTTTTTAATAGAGACAGTGTCTCACTGTGTTGTATAGGCTGGCCTCAAATATTGGATTGTCCTGCCTCAGCCTCCTGAGAACCTGTGACTACAGTTTTCATTTCAGTTTTAATTCAGTTTTCTTCTATGATTGAAGTTGAGCTGTTTTCACATGCTTAAATGCTGTTTATTTCTGTTTCTATTAACAATGCCATTTGCCTGGTATTTTGCTGAGTTTTCATTCTACTGATTTTCTCTTAATTGATTTTTCTATGTTATTTATGAATTAGTCCCCTTCTTATCAAAGCATATCTACCAATATCCTTCTTCCCCAGTAAGTAGATGCCTGAAACGGAGACAGTGCTAAACCTTATTAATACTACCCCCCATGATAAAGTTTAATTTTTTTTTTACATCTTTTTATTTATTTATTTGTTTATTTATTTATTTATTTATTTATTTTTGCAGACTTCATTTTGATTCATTGTGCACACATGGGGTACAAATTTTCATTTCTGTGGTTGTGCATGATGTGCATCATACCATTCTTGTTAATCATACATGTACATAGGGTAATGATGTCTGTCTCATTCCTCCATTTTTTATACCCCTGCCCCTCCCCCTCTATTTCCCTCTGTGTAATCTAATCTAAAGTTACTCCATTCTAAGTTTAAATAGGTACAGTGGGAGATTTACAACAATAATTAGAGATAAAAAAAAACACTAATTAAAATTATGTAAATGTGATTTGTCTGGGGGCACATAGTACGTACAGTATAGATACTTTATGGACAAAGGGATAATTCACATTCCAGGTGGGATTGAGAGTTCATCATGGTACCCTGAATGGCAGTTTAGATTGTGAATTGTTTATTGCTGAAATTTTCTATTAATATATTTGGACCAAGGTTGACTGAAACTATGGAAAGTGAAACCACAGATAAGGTTTAGGAAATCAGTTTATAGATTACTTTAATGGTGCTAGGGATCACATTCTAGGCGAATGCACTACCACTGAGCTACACCCCCATCCCATAAGACAGTGCATTCATAAAAGTTCTAACTTTTATGAATTTTCATTTGTGAAGTATTTTGTGCAACATTAGATAATTGTTCAGTTAATTTTTCCCTGTAATTTTAAAGGCTTTCAGTAATCTGAGATAATAAATATTTTTCTTTGTTTTATTCCAGTATGTTATATATTTTTTCTTTGTTTTTTAGATCTTACATTTACTTTTGTAAAAATTTATAGGAAATTTATTTGTAAGGAATAAAAAAGGGAGGTTTCTAATTTCATTGAGTAAGCCTTATTTTTCCAAGCTTATATGATATAATATTTACACGTTTTCTGTTTGGATGTGTTTGGAACTCTTTAGCTGATGAATTTTCTTTATATGCTTTTTTCCTTGCTATTTTGATTGCCATTATGATACATTTTAAGTTTTTGAGTTCTTGTGTGGATTCTTTCTTGTATCCTGTTATTCATTTTCAAAATCTTCCTTGTATGTTTTAATATGTTTTTATATAAACTTTAAAATAAGCTTTTTTGGTTGCAAAACTACAAAATAATTTATGAGAGAAGTAGTATCTTAATACTAAATCTTCCTGTAAAACATCATTGCCTTTTAAGCTTATGCTGTGAGAGTATTTTAAGTGGTATGTGTGTGTGGGGGTGTGTGTGTTTATTAAGATATATATGTATATATAGACATTCATCTCATTAACTCTGTAAATTACATCTTAATAAATTATCTTTTGATGGTTTTATTTGTTTTAGATTTTTCAGGTATTGGATTATATCATTGGTAAATGATGATAGTTTTATCTTGATCCCAACACTTAATCCTTTTTATTATTTTTGTTGTTAGTACCTTCAGAAAAATGTTAAAAGCATAGTAGCAGTAGTATTTTGTCATGAAATGAATGAAAATGCTTCTCTTGTTTTTAGTATTATGTGTGATGTTGGATTTTTGTCTTAAGATTAAAATATAAACTATGCCTGCTTTATTAAAAGCTGTAAAGGTTTTGGTCAGAAATGTTTTTTTATCATGCTGCCACTGCCTCCCTCCTCCCTTTTTTATTTTGGGTACCAGGGTTTGTACTCAGGGGCACTTGGCCACCGATCCACATCCCCAGCCCTATTTTGTACTTTATTTAGAGACAGGATCTTACTGTGCTGCTTAGTGCCTCACTTTCGCTGAGGTTGACTTTGAACTCTGAATCCTCCTGCCTCAGTCTCCTGAGCTCCTGGGATTACAGGCTTGCACCACTATGCCTGACTCTTCCTCTTTCCTTTTAAAATCAAGTTTTAAAAGTAATATTGGTTTGTAGATTTTGGGAGAAACATTTTTGTCAGGCATCTGCATTACCGGTCTTTATAAAAAGTAAAGTTTCCATCTTTCTTTGTTCTCTGAGATTTAGGTAGATGTTTCTTAAAAGTTTATTAGAATTCATCTGAGAAACTTAGGACCTAGAGATTTTTACATCATATCTTTTTTTAAAACTCTGGAAATAACTGCTTTAGTTTTTTAAAAAATCTTTTATGGCATTAGCTTGGTACTTTGGTAGTTTATTTCAAAGAAATGTTATCTTTAGTAGATTGTATTTGCATTGGGATGAGGAAATGTAATTTTATCTTTATCAGAAGTTATTTACCCTATGTTTAGTTTGTGAATTTTTGCATTTAGCCCCACCTATACTATGGGAAGAGCCACTGAGGCACATGCATCCTTGCGGCTGCAGAGTGGGTATAATCCTGAGGAAAGCCCAGGATTTTCTTGCTTGGGTGATAGGTCCCCAAGTGACCCACCCTCCCCGCCAATGGGGCAGTATCTCAGGAGAGTCTCACCCCACCCTGTCTTCCTTGTTCTGCGTAGTACAGTTTCTGACTGAATCGCTCTGATAGGCCTTCATCCACCTCTCTCTTCATTGGCTCCCCTCCTCTATAAAACATGTATGCTTCCATAATAAAGCTGAGATCACATCACAGAAACTGTCTCCTGGGGCTGATTCTTATTGCTCCGCCGCCTCAGCACTCTGAAGGCCCCCCAAGGTCGACCACAAATGGTGCCCAATGTGGGGCATTTGGAATGTATGGGACTTGGCCCTCCAGATGGGTAGTATTCCCCCCCTCATTGTGAGGACCACAGGCAAAAGCCCTGTGTGCATTACTCAGGAGTAGGCAAATTAGAGTAGAAGAATAGGGAGTACAACAGGTCTGGGATATTGTGCTCAGTCTTGCTCTGTGGGCTACTGCTACCAGCCTATGGGACCCCAACTTCTGGGGGTCGAGTCATCTTCCTTGCCTGTAAGGCAGAGGTGCAGGAAGATCGTAAACTTCACTGACTTTCTTTCCTGTAGTTTCAGCTGTATTAGCTTATCTTTAAGGGCTCCCAGAGACAGAATTTCCAAATTTAACTGAAATTCTAACTGCAGACGTTCAGATAAAAGCTAAAACCTCTAAACCTGAATCTGATGTCTGTGCTTCAAGGCCTCCCCTTAGTTCCTTATCAAAGGAGGAAGTAGCTGAAGTGGTGCAGCAAGAAGCCAAAGGAAACCTAACAAAGGAGGAAGTAGCTCTCCTGGAAGCTACACTGTGGAGCAGAAATTATACCTGGAGCTTCCCACAGAGACTGTAGTGCCATCTAGGGACCCTTGGGCAACATATTCTCCCCGCCATATTCCACTGGGGAATCAAACAGTCCTTGGCTGTTATAATACACTGCCTTATGCGCACAAAGAGATCGTTGCTGGCATGCAAGCTCCTCTGGGGCAGGTAAACCCATAGAGGCTTTTCCTGTGAACATGAACCAGACCCCACAAAACCCACTGGAACCTCACCCGCAAGAGTCCTTACAAACTTTAATAAGATAGGCAGTTAAGGATGATGGCTCTCATAGTTCCTGGTTCAACCAATTGCTAGAACAAATCTTTCTGTACCTTCATTGCCCTTTTGACTGGGTACAAATTGCCTGCACTGTTCTGTCTCTTGGAGATTTTCTTTTGTGGAAAGCGGCTTATTACGATGAATGTGATCAGCAAGCAGAGCAAAATCAACGGGCTGAGGTACAATTAAATGCTGAATGTCTACAAGGCATAGGGGTTTATGATTCTCCAGCAATTCAGGCACCAGGGCCAGCACAATATTTTGATTAGGTGTGCTTATGTACTCTAAGGGCTTTTAAAAAGATGCCAAGCAAACATGATAAACCTTTAGCAAAATTAATACAAAAGGCTGCTGAATCCTTTTCAGATTCTGTTGCTAGATGCAAGGAATCAGTGAAACATAAAGCTTAATGTCAACAGGCCGCTGAAGCACTACTGAAAGAGTTAGTGTATGAGGGCTGTACCAGTGAATGTAGGAGGGTAATCAATCCTTTTTCACAATACCCCTATTGAGGACTGGATTCTTGCCTGCCAAGATATCGGTACTCAGTCCAATCAAGCATTATTACTCCAAGAGGCCCTTTCTGCGTCCCTACAAGTTGCTACCTCCCCTGATCAAATTGCTGGAGGCTCCCAGGGCACTAAATGTTGGACCTGTGGACAATTAGGACGTTGGGCTCAACAATGCCCATCCAAATCAAATGCTCCAAAAAAATCCCCATCATTTTGTCCTAAGTATAGGAAAGGGTTTCAATGGGCACGGGATTGCCAAAGACTAACATTGACAAGGAGCCTTTAAACAGAATACAGAGCAACCCTCAGCCCCGCAAGTAAGAGGGAAAAAACATCCCACATTAAGTGGCTCATGCTATAGGCCTTTGAGAGACTCTGCCTTAATCATCCATTACGTGGATGATATTCTGGTGGCGCACCCAGATCAAACTTCCTTAAAAAGAACAGTTGAAGCTTTAATTTTAAACCTACAGGTAATAGGCCTAAAGGTTGCGCCAGAAAAGGTTCAAACAATCCCACCATTCACTTTTCTAGAGTATTCTATTCAGGAAAAGATCTCCCCTGCTAGACCTAAGTTACTTATCAAAGATAAATACACATTGACTGAATTACAACAATTATGTGTCCATATTAATTGGCTATGTTCTTTCCTTCATCTGTCCTCTAGTGACTTGGACCCTCTATTTCAAATGTTAAAGGGAACTGACCTCTTAACTCCTAGATATCTCTCTGCAGTGGCCAAAGGAGTATTAGACTTGCTTACAAAAGGCATCATACATCAATTACAGACGTCTGCATTTCAATCTAATGTTCCTATAGATATCTATATAGTCCCTACTAAAGGTGTACCTGTGGGTATGATAACACAAGAAAACCAACCCCTTTTCTGGATACATCTATCCTGGAGTACTACTGAGAAAATAACTCCTATCTTAGATGCTATCCTCTTGTTAGCTGTAAAAGTCCACAAATTATGCATCCATTTATATGCTGTAGAACCAGACCTTATTGTTATGCCTTTTTACTAAAATTCAATTAGAAGGTTTAGAATTAAGCAATGCTTTATTTCACACTTTTATAGCAGGCTTCCCAGGACAACTAGATAATCATTACCCTAAAACTCAGGAGATTAAGATGCTTTTCAACTTCCCTTTATCCGCTAATGGGCAAGCCTTCCCACAAAGTCAGGCAGTTCCCAACGCTGATCTGGCCTTCACGGATGCTAATAAAACCACTTGGGAGTACATAATCAAAGGATCAAACCCTCAAAGGAGAAGGTGTCCTCATGGAGGCTTCATTCAGTTGGGAGAGCTTCGGGCTCTCATTGAGATATTACTACAAAATCAAGAACTCCCTTTAAACATATTTCCAGGAAGTAAATATGTGGTTCAGCTTGCTAAACACTTACCCTTTGCTTTGTTCAGACCTCAGAAAACACCCTTAGGTAAACATGTTCAACAGCTACAGTTATTATTAGAAAATAGAAAACATCCTTGGTACATCCAGCACCTTAGATCCCATATCCAACTGCCAGGCATATTAACACAGGGGAATCAAAAGGTAGATTGTTATATCATGACTGCTACCCTCTCCCCTTTACAACAAGCCAAAGAACTCCATACCAAATTTCACCTCTCTGGAGCTGCCATACATAGATTGATACCTGATCTGACACTAGCATCTTGCAAACACCTAGTGAGAGTATGTCAAAAGTGCGGCCCCTTACTACCTCTAGGGCCATTACAACCCCAAGGCACACTACTGTGTGGTTTCACCCCCAACAAACTCTGGCAAATAGATGTTACTCTTTATGCTCCTTTTGGCAAGTTAAAATATATACATGTGGCCATTGATACATACTCAAAAGTCATATTTGCCTTACCTATGTTGGGGGCAAAAGCAAAACATGCTATTAATTTCTTGAAATAAGCTTTTCTCACTCTTGGAGTTCCTTGGTCCATTAAATCAGATAATGAGCCTTGCTATACTGCCTCTACCTTTCAAATTTTCCTAAAGAGCTTTAATATTGATCATATTACAGGAATACCCTATAATCCCCAAGGCCAGGGAATTGTTGAATGAGCTAATGGAATACTCAAGCTCCAAATTAAGAAAGAAGGGGGAAATACACCCCTATATTCTCCTTTACAAACAACAATACAAGCACTTTTTACTTTAACTTTTCTTACTTTTGATGAAAAAGGTCTCTCTCCTATCCATAAACATTGGGGTGCCCTATTGCCATCCCCCATGCCACTATCACTGGTCCGATGGAAGGACCCTCTTTCTAGTATATGGCTGGTCCACATCCCTTTCCAGAAATGGCAGAACAACCTCTGTGAGTGCCCACCAGAAACATCAGTCCTTATGTCAAGAACCTCAGCACAGGAAATAGAACACCTATTACAGAATGATCAACACCCTCCCAGAGGTGGTCCGCGTCCTTCCCGCAGAGCCAGAAGCCGCAGCACACACAGGATCACCTGGGGAGACATTAAAAGCCTCACCCAACAAGCTAGAGCTATGGCTCCAGAAGCCAGTCTGAGGCCTAGAACTTTATTTCTGCTGATGTGTGCTATTATAACTGCTAACACAAATGTTGCTAATGCCACACCCACTCCCTTGGATTTGCTTAGCAGAAATTGTAAATGCTTCTGAAATTTGTGTCCATCAAGATGTTCATATGGGAATGACCTTAGGTTCTTGCCTCATTCCAGTGTGCCATCCAGTACAGGAAGTAGCCAACATGACCATGTTTTCCACCATTAAGAAAAACATCTTTTATAAAGATTCATATAATTGGGGTACTCCCCAATTCAAAAAGCCTATTAATGCGATGGAATTAGTTGTAGAAATGGACATATTCCCTTACCATTTGGCTGTTTTTTTTCCTGTGAATCATATACCTTTAATTATATCCCTGCCAACGTGTCTCATCAAACCCATTGTTGTTTTAGTTGTCTGTTTTTCTTCCCTCTCATAATGAGCTTATTGGACATCACCCAGCGCAACGAGTTCAAAAGAGATCTAAACCACTTGATGAAGTTTGTGATGATTCGATCCGTCTCCTGTCTAAAAGGGAATACAATGCTTTAACCTTTTCCCTTGTAGGCATTCCAGCCCTAGCAGTGGGAGCCTATAAGGAAGTCACAAAATTGGCTTATGCTGTGGTAAAAAATATTAGTCACACCTTCACTGCCATAGCTATGTTAAATACTGAACAAAAACATCGACAAGCTATTCTTTTTTTTTTTTTTTTTTTTTTTTTGG
>JAJEJO010051887.1:16045-88962 GCA_020662805.1 Glaucomys volans
GGCCTCGCTAAGTTGCTGAGGCTGGCTTTGAACTCGAGATCCTCCTGCCTCAGCCTCCCGAGTCGCTTGGATTACAGGCGTGCGCCACCACGCCCAGCGACAAGCTATTCTTGATAATAGGGCAGTAATTGATTATTATTGTTACACCACAAGGGTTGCAAGGAATTCAAAATTATGTGCTGTTTTAATCTCGGTGATAATAGCGATTCTATTGTAAAAGAGCTCACTCATCTTAAAACCATAGTCACTAACATATAGCAGTATGAGGGGGGTACAGGATTATGGAATTGGTTAACATCTTGGCTCCCCAATATCACTTGGATAAAAAACCTACTTTTTAATGGAGCTATTAGTATTTTCTTGCTTTTCTTTATCTCTGTGGATTTCAATGCATATATAATCTCTTTTAAAAACAACTGCAAAAGCACAAGCAACAATAACAGTTAGTTGTAAAAGCCCTGCTGGCATCCATTAAAGGGGAGGGAGGAAATCCTCAGGCGTACATAACCGCTGTTACTGATTCAATGATATAATTAACAATTCAAGCTATGGATGGGGCCCTGCACAATTTCTCTGATAGAACTTATTTCATATACTGTAGTACTGCGTTTACTGTAGCTCTTAGGCGAGCCAATCAGTAGCACATCACAAATAAAATAGAAAGGGAATTATGGGAAGAGCCACTGAGACGCATGCATCCTTGTGGCTGCGGAGTGAGTATGATCCTGAGGAAAGCCCAGGATTATCATGCTTGGGTGACAGGTCCCCAAGTGACTCCCCTGCCAATGGGACAGTATCTCAGGAGAGTCTCACTCCATCTCCCTGTCTTCCTTGTTCCGCATAGTACGGTTTCTGGATGCATTGCTTTGATAGGCCCTCTCATGCATCTCTCTCTGTCCATTGGCTCCCCTTCTCTATAAAACATATGCTTCCACTATATAGCTGAGATAGCGTCAAAGAACCTGTCTCCCAGGGCTGATTTTTGGAGCTCCGCTGCCTCGCCGCCCCAAAGGCCCCCCACGTTCAACCACACTACTACACCTTTATAACCATAAAATCTTGGTCTAGGTAGGCATCTTACAAAGCACTTGTAAACATGATATTCATTAACATTTTACTAATGATTATGATATTTTTAAAAGTACCTTTTAATGAAATATTTGCACAGCTCTAGGAGCACTGATAGTACATTGGTATGCCAACACCAATCTGGTTCATCTTATATTATTAAAGCAACAGTTGTTAAGATAGTATAATACTGGAGTTGGTCAAAAGTTTCCAAATGTTGCAAGAATAAGTAACATCAAAATAACCAAGAGTATCATGAAAAGGATGAAGAATGGTATTGCATTATTATGAAGTAAAATAATAACATGGTAATGATATAGAATACACAAATAATAGACCAAAGCAGCATTCAGAAATAGACCTATATATAAGGAATTT
Organism: Glaucomys volans; assembly: GCA_020662805.1. Classification (NCBI taxonomy): domain Eukaryota; kingdom Metazoa; phylum Chordata; class Mammalia; order Rodentia; family Sciuridae; genus Glaucomys; species Glaucomys volans. The sequence continues at coordinate 17,492 of JAJEJO010051887.1, forward strand.
AGAGGATCACAAAGATGTTTCAAATCACAAAACAAAACCAATTCATAAGTACTATTGGAATAACCAATTAGCTATGTGGAAAAAATAAGGGAATATGTCTTATTTTTATATCTAAATAAATTCAAATTGGATAAAGGAGTTTTCTACTAGTAAAAGACTGCAGTTTCTGAAAATAATCTTCATGGTCAAAGAAAAGAATAGTAACTACCCCTTTCTCTAAATAAAAACATGCATTATAAATAAAAACCTAGTTGGCAAAATATGTTGCCATAAATAAGACAAAATGCTTTTTTCCATTAGAAAAATACTAATAAGCCAGATCTTGAAAAAGTCAAGAAACATTTTATCCTATTAAAAGTCCCATGAGATATACAAGGTTGTTCATCTCTATGGAAATTAATTATGCTAAATATGTGATAGCCTTTCAAGAAAAATGTTAGATGGCAGGAAAATCAAAAGTTATCTATGAAAACACTGGGTTAATAATGTAAGTAGGATGTTGTAGACCAGTAGTTGTGTAGAAAAATATTTGTAGGACCTTATTCCAAACTTCATAGAAGGATAATCATGTATTATGATTTTTTTATTGTAGCCCAAAATTTGAATTTTTTTAAAAAAGAAAATGGTTGAGTTGCAGAAGGAATTCTTTAAACTTTCAAAACTTAATGTTGCAAATTACCTGAAATAGTTTTCTTGAACTTTTTGTTAATTAGACAAACATGGTTTTTACTTAAAATGAAACTAATTATGAAATATAAAGTTTTTGATGACAAGAAATGTGTATTTTTCTTGAATACATTTGCATCTTCAAAAAGCACAATCTGTTATTTCAACATTAATGAAAAGTTAAATATATGCCTAGTTTTAAAAAATCATCCTACAAAGTTTAAAAATTAAAATTCTAGAAAGTTATAGACTTACAAATTTGAAGTGTGTGCTGAATATAGAGATGTATAAAATTAAAAATGTTAAGTACTTTTAGAACATGTAATATTTTTGCCCTATAGATTTATTTTTTTAGCTGAGTGAAAAGATGAGTTTTATGAGTAGACATTTTGCATGAGACAATTGGAATTCCTTATAGTAACATTTTTATGTAATGTTTATGGTTTCAAAAAATTACAGGTTGTTTCTGTACTTAAATACATATAACTTGTTAAAAAAAATTCTAGTTCTGTGACATTGTGATGAGGCTATGAACTAAAAAATTTGCAGCTGCATTTTAATAGGCATGAGGTCTTATAGATTTATCATAAATTTATATGTGCAGATTTAAAGTTTATACCTGGGGACTTTAATATCACACAGCTCATGTTCAGATGTCACAGAACATGTAATTATTTCTACATTTCACATTATGCTGTACTTTTGAGATTGTACTATAATTCTTTTGTGACTGAGTTCTTTCAGTATGTTGCTGACATTGATTTATGTTCATTCATGTTCCTTTAATTTGAATGTCCTGTCCAAACCAGACACTTAATGTAAAAGCTCTTAGACTTGACTACTTCCTTAATTCAAGTTTTATAATATTCAGTACTAAAAACTTTGTAGGAGATATTGTACTCTCAATAGAACATTTCAGCATTTTCCTTTCATTTATTAAGATGTTTATATTTGTATTAGTTACACATCAAACATTTTATGGTAGTTGTGATCATTTAATGTAGTTTGATAATAATACACTTTACATGCAACCTTTTTCTTATATTTGTTAAAGATTTCTAGTTAGTAGTTACTGTGTATGTCATTTTTGAATTGACAATTAAAATGCAATAAAATTTATTTAGCCTATTGATTCTAATTTAGACATTGATTCAGAAACTAGAGTCAAGATTTTGAAATAGAAGTACCTTGGGATTATTGTTTTATATAGTAGCTGTTGTTGTATTGTAAATATATTTCTTCTAGTCAAATATTGGCCAGTAGTAAAATAGCTCTACACAGTTATGAAAAATTATTATTGTTTTCTTTTTTAAAGTTTTTGGAATCACGAGTCTGATTTTAGAAGTAAATAACCGTAAAAAGTAAAATTGTAAATTATAAATAGTAAAACGAGAAGTACCAAAAAGCAAGTGAATAGATAGTTGTCTGCAGTTGAATTTGGCTATTTTAATTTAAATATTAGGCACTATAAAATTTATTTTCTTCAGAAATTGTTAATGCTCTATACCCCAATGTTCTTAATTGTTTTAGGCTGCAGTTCATGGAGCTCGTTTCAAAGGGCAGGATCTAAAACTGGCATGGAATAAACCAATAGCTAATATTTCAGCTGTGGAAACAGAAGATGTTGAACCTGATGAAGAGGAAGTATGTTTTTTTTTCCCATTTGTTTTTGCCCTTTATTGTTCATAGTTTAAAAATGCGATTCTTTTTTTTAAATGGCTGTGATCTCAACCTAAAGCTTTTGTTCTTGAGTCATATTCCAGATAGGAGATATCAGATAAATGCAGACAACCTTAAATTTTCTGGATTAATGACAAGAATTATTGATTGCTAACCCAAAAAACAGAATATATGAAAGTCATATTTTAAATATATATGTATGTGTGCACCACATATATTTACATATGTATATATGCACACACACATATACTCAGTTTTCATTTACTCTGAGAAGACAATAATTATTCATTAGGTTTTTATTCACAGGAAATCTTGTAATATTTTAAGTTTTAGGATATCTATTCAATTGCTGTATTAATGTTCCAGCTTTCTTGTAATTCATATCATTTTAGTACATTAGTGAATGCTTGCTATATGCTAGATTCTGTGATAGGCACAAGAATGAATAAGACACGGTCCCTATTATCAAGGAGCTTATAATCTGGAAAGGAGGGTGGTGGCAGATACATAAGAAACTAATTACAATAATAGGCAGTCTGCTGTGCTGAATAAAGATTTGAACAAAGTGCTGTGAAAACCCTGAGGGAGAAGAGATTGTTTCTGTCCAAAAGAATCTTCAAGGAAGGTATTGCCAGTGGAGCTGGGCCTTAAGTGATAACATAGCTTTCCATAACCTGTTCCTGGGACTGGAATATAGAGAAATGTATTTTAGGTAGAACCACAAACTTCAAAATAGGTGTGGAAGAGTGTATTTTTCTTGGGTTATAGTGATTAGTCTGATAACTGAAAGGTATGGGCATCTTAAACAGTGAAGTGAGAGAACACTTTGAAACCAAAAATTTTAAAAGTAAGCAACTCTATTTTGCTTAGTCATAAAGGAAATTGTAGGGAAAAGTTAGGCTGAGAAATAAAGGTAAAGTTAGGAGACTAAATGATTTTTTTTACCTTTGTTAGATTTTTCATAATGGCACTTCATTTTGTTAGAAGAGCATTTCAAGGCTGTTATACATATCCATAGTTAAATGAAAGAATAAAATGTATATTTTGAAACTCATATACATGATTTGTCATTTTATGTTTTAGATTATACCTTTGTCCTTCCATGAGTTTGAATTGAATGGGGAGAAAAGCAGGAGAGCTCCTGGTATTAGGTATTTTTGCAAAGTTTGGAAAAGCAGTCTGAGAAACTTTTGTGAAGGGAATGGGGAAAAGAAAAGAATGCTATAACATGTTTGTTACACATAGCAGAAATAGACAATTCAGTAGAATTTTTACAAGCCAATAGTAGATTTAGTGTTCAGAGATAGGGTCAGAAAAAACTAATGTTTTCTTTTATTAAAGAAGTATTGAGTAATATTTTGAAGGTACAGAGATGGCATAATTTGTTAGAGACAGGAGAAATGGCACATACAAAGTCTTAGTTTGGTATTGCTTTGGTGCTTGTTTCTTGGAACCAACAGAATAGACATGCTAGAGAAATAATTGAGTGGATAAAGGTTGCTCTTCTTTGTTTCTTTAATGTTCTAGCTATAAAAATACCTATTGTATTCAACTCAGAGAGATCAGTATTTAAAAGTGTCACTTTTTTTTCTTTTCTTTTCTTTTCTTTTCTTTTTTTTTTTTTTTGGGTAAATTCCTAAATACATTTTAACCTAAAGTTTCAGGAAGAGTCTTTGGTGGATGACTCATTACTTCAAGATGATGATGAAGAAGAAGAGGACAATGAATCTCGTTCTTGGAGAAGATGATTTGACTGATCATTGATCGGCATATGCTAGAACTCTACCTGTGTTTCATTAGTATTATCTAATGTACTTTTACATATTTGTAAAAACAATTTTTTGGTAAAATGTGATGAAGATGGATTTCACAAATAGACAAAAGAGAAGAAAACTACCTTCTGATCCTGTATTTTGAAAGATTGATGTTTGCATTTTATTTCAGTAAACAATGCTAAAGACATCACACTAGAACATATGCAATGTTTTTATTACATACTTCTACTGAACATTACAGATTTCTTTGGGTTCTTTGTAATTTAATGAATAGATCTGAAAACTTATGACCCAATACTTGTTATAATTTAGAAGATTTTGTTTTACTCCAAATAAGGAATGAATTTGCATTTAAAATCTTAATGAATGTTTTCAAATGAATAGATAACATAGTCCTCTAACTAAAGTCTCCAAGTTATGTATTCATAATATTACATAGTAGTATGCTTAGGCTTTACTATGTATTAGCCTTTTGTTGGACTTGTGTATGTATTTTACCACATGGGTTTTAATGATAATGGTGTATGACTGCTTTACATATGAGTCCTTATGCATCTGGATGTTAAAAATAAAGTGGAATGGTCTCTTAAAAAGAAAAGAAAAGAAAAAAAAGTGACAAAAAAAAAAAAAGTCCAAGACAATGTTCCTTGATTTAAAAAAAAAAGAAAAAGAAAAAAAAAAAACCAAAGGAAAAAAAAAGAAAAAATTAAAATAAATAGACCATTCCAGATGGTGATCCACCCTCCCCCCAATTATCACAAAAGGAGCTATAATCACTTAATAATAATGATTAATGATACCTTTACAATAATGTACAATCCAATGTTTAAAATTTATACCACTTCAGTTTGGTTTGATCCTATGAATTTTCAACAGATGTCTTAAAATTTAAAAGCAGGCTGATTAGTTTGGTGCCAGACTTCAAGTAGAGCTAACATTTGGTGAATAAGAAAGCATCATTTTACATTTTGGATGTATGAAAGAAAACTTGACCATTTGAAGATGTATGAATAAAGAAATGTACTATAGATACTACTTTAGGAAAACACTGTTTGGTAAGTGTTCCAGTCTGATATTTTAAGTGTGCATTTCCTATACTTGTATAAAAATCTTTGAAATTTGCAACAATATTGTGATTTTTAAGTGGATTTCTCTGGCAAGTGAACATGATTATTGAAAGTTGATATAGCAGTTTTCAGGAAATAAATATATTCTTTGTAGAATGAGGGGGTGGGAGATTATTATATTTATTTTTTAAAATCCATCATTTCGATTGCAAGTGTTTCTACCTCTCTTGAGATTATAGTGATAATATTAAAAATCACATTTTTAAAAAATCACTTTCTTCCATATTGGAGACCTTATAATCAAAAACTAAATTCCACCACTACCGTAGTCTGCTGCCAGTGAAGTTATTTGTGGATGCTGTTTTTTTGGATTTGTTTTTTAACCTCCCCCTACACTTGGGGTTGAAGTAGTATTTTCTTGATGGTAATACAATTTTGTAGGAATGTTTTGACTTGCAGTTGTTTACATTTTAAATTACACACTCAGATTTCAGTTGTCAAAAATACTTTACCAAAAACTTTACTTAGATCTATTATATACTTACTTTTATGTAGTCTTGTATGTTGACTATGTGCTATTCTGATTCATTAGGTAAGTTTCTTTTCTTTTCTTTTTAGTAGTCGTGAAAGGTGCCAAATTGGCAGAGGCTCACGTTTCTTCTCTTTACACCAAACAGGTATTATAAAGAAAGTAAATCTTTCAAAGGCCAGTTAAATCTCCATGCTGATTTTTGGCTTAATAATTTGATTAATAAATTTTAGCCAAGTATTTCAAAAATTACTGTAAATTCCCTTATAATGTACAAAATTATCTGCTTTGTTTATTTCAGTCCTTAAATAGCTCACCAGTTTACTTAGCCTAAAATTTCTTGTAACCTAGAATTTAAATGTTTTAAGCCATGTTGCTTTAAAAGAATCAGGAGACAAGTACATTTCAGTTTGGTCCCAAAGTATGAGGATTAAATATTAACCAACATTCATTAGGTTCAGAAATCATACTTTTTAGACATTAATATGGTTTTAATTATAAACATTAGTTAGTATTGTTATGGATTTTTATGGGTATGTTTCTAAATACTCATTCTCTACATGTTGTACTTCCATATGTTCTTGTTTAAAACTGTAGATATCCTTTTTAAGTAGTTGTTAATTCCCATTTTACAGAAAAGGAAACTTAGGCTAATAGAAATGGAGTGATTTACCCAAAGTCATAACTTGTGAGTGGAAGGACTAGATTTGAATACAGGTGTTCTGATTGCAGTGCCAACTTTTTGGTTTTTGTTTTTTGGTACTGGGGATTGAACCCAGGAGTGCTTCACCACTGAGCTATATCTTCAGCTCCTGCTTTTGTGTGTGTGTGTGTGTGTGTGTGTGTGTGTGCATGCATATGTATATATATATATTTTTTTTTTTTTTTTTTTTGAGACTGCTCTAAGTTGCTGAAGACCTAAGTTACTGGGACTGGCCTCAAACTTAAGATCCTTCTGCCTCAACCTCGAGGTAACTGGGATTACAGGCATGCCCATTCCCACCAACCCACCACCACTGTGCCCAGCAGAACTATTTTTTTTTTTAACTACATTGCTACCTTCTTCCTAATTATTGATCAGTCATGAGATTGTGTTCATAGTAAATGTGGTGGTTCTTGCCTCAAAGAGGTACTGCACAAAATTAGTAGATTTCTTTTGTCTTTAGGAAGTTCATACTTTTACCCTCCCTTTTAATGCAGCACTTTGTTCGTATCTTTGTTACAATACTTAGGGTGTAATATAATTTATCTGGTTTATGTGTCTGTATTCCCCATTAGATTACAAGCTCCTCTAGGAAGGGGACCATGTCTTATTCATCTTTTTATCTCTACTGCTTCTCATAAAGCCTGGCTCATGTGGGCACTCAGATGTTTGTTGGATAATATAGTGAATGAATGCATATTTAAATCTCCAATAAGGGGTGACAATTACCTCCCTTGTTAATTCTTATCAATTTTACAAAAATCTCTCTTGATGGTCTTCTCGGTCAATGGGACCATTTTGCTAAACAATAAATACAGTTAAACTTCTCTTTAGAGGGTATACAGGTACTGATGTAGGTTTATACCTATAGTCTTAGTGAAATTTCCACAATAATTAGTAAGCCATTAATATTTGGGAGTATTAAATATTGTAGTTTCAGAGGTAAAATAGCTTTTGAGTTTCTACTAGAGAATGTGATTACAAATGTTGAGAATCACCAATCTAGTCCGTCCCACTAATATTTTATGTCCAAAGGTGACCTAGTATAGAGAATTGGACAAGTGTTAAGAGAACAGTTTTGGGTCTTAGCTCTGCAACTAACTGTGGCCTTAGACAAGTCTCTTATCTTATCCAGGGTTTCCTTGTCTGTAAAATGAAAGGGGTTGGACTAGATGATCTCTAAGATCCCTTTCAAATGTGCAGTTTCTCTGGTGCTATTTTAGTGTTTGATCCAAAGCAATTTACTATACATAAACCAGTTCTTTCTGTCTGTTGTTACTGTTGTTTCTATCATTTGATCAGTGGAAACAACTTAGGTGTAGTTACAATAATTCATATAATGCCTCTTGGTACAATTTTATATATAGACTTCCCAAATGTTCGCATTTGCCAGCACAAATTCCATTCAACCTAGTTAGTATAGACCATCTTCTCTATTCACTAGCAACTTCCATTTCCCTATTATAACTTTTCCTTTTGTTTCTAAACTCAAGGTTTAAAAATAAAAATATTTGCCTGCATTGCAAAAAGTCTCTTCTTATGCAACTACAGATTTAAATTCTCCTTTCCATTTCAGTTTACTTTCTTTTTTTATAGTAGGCTACCTAAAAGTAGAAACATTTTAAATTCTATAATTCTACTAACAAGTTTTTTGCTTTACTGTACATATATGAGCTGTTGCAGGCAGAGTTGGGGGTGGGAAAAGGATTAAGGGCAATGTAGGTTATCTCCTTCAAGAAAAAACAGGAAAATTATATATTACTGGTTAAAAGATTGATTAGGATTACCTCAAGGGATGGTTGAGTTGTCATTTTACATATTTCAGTATTTTATGTCTCTAAGCAGTTGTTGTTTTAAATGTTTTTGGATAATTGTAACATTTTAAAAGTTAAGTATTTAACTGATGCCCATACAAATTAATGAAAACATGTTGCGGGAATGGAGACTATTCCATAGCTTTTGTTTTATTGTCATATGATCCAGTGTAACAACCAGTAGTGTAAAGACAAGGTTTCAGTGATTTAACTGATTTTTGTAGCAATGGATGGAAACAATTAATAGAAGGAAATATCTTGTTACTAAAACTGGTTTTGGGGCACTGTATTTCTAGTCTTACTTGGAACACTAACCATTGGGCATAAAGGCTAAAAAAAGGAGTTGCTTATTTGGTATGTTGAAATATTAATGACTGTATTAGAGTATCATACAAATTTTATCAATCTATAAATTTTCTTTTTTTCCCCTTACACATAATGTAAGCTAGTTATAGAAAATTAGTTTTAGTTCTTCTAGAATTTGCATAAGTATTTATAAGCTTTTTTTCCCCTCTTATGAAAGTTTGTTAGCCTTTTAAAACAGATGTCCTATATGATTGTTAAATTAGTTCACTTTTCTGATCTTTTTCTCAGGACTTTTCTTCTAAAATCCTATAAATTAAAAATGGAAATTTAATGTAGAATTAAATCACCAGGGTAAAATATTTGTAAGTCAGAAAGAAAATTTCCTTTTCCCATGTATCAGAAACTTACTTATGTTAACTTCTTGAACTGGCTAGTTGTTTTAAGGTATGTATACATATTTTTAGAAAAGAGTAGTTCTTTTTTTTTCCTCTGTGACATTATATACTTATCAAATGAAACAGTCTTCTAAAATAGATACCTAAAAGTCCTAGGAAGAGCCGGGCATGGTGGCGCACGCCTGTAATCCCAGCACTTGGGAGGCTGAGGCAGGAGGATCCGGAGTTCAAAGCCAGCCTCAGCAACTTAGCGAGGCCCTAAGCAACTCAGTGAGACCCTGTCTCTAAATAAAATACAAAATAGGGCTGGGGATGTGACTCAGTGGTGAAGTGCCCCTGGGTTCAATCCCCAGTAACACCCCCCCCCCCAAAAAAAAAGTCCTAGGAAGAAAGAAATTTTGGTGAATATGACTACCATTGTCAGTAATTTCTAATGAAAATATCATACTTGCTTAGTAGAAAAACACGTAATTTGATAATATCTTAGTTTGTTAGTATTTTGTGCTCATTAATAAATTGAAAGCATTTTTAATTTTACATCACATTTTTATATTTACTCTTTCCTAAGTCTCTCTCTTCCTCTTTCTTTATTTCATTCATCCAGTCATCTTCTCATCATCCATAGTCTTTCTTAGGTATATAAGGCACTGTCACATTTTGATGCATTCCTTTTTATTTTGTTGTTGACCTTAGTGCTTAGTATAGAATTTTATATCATACAGAGTGTTTAAAGAATGAATTGAATTGGAATTCAATTGAATGGAATTTAAGGAAATTGTTTATACCTTGCAATTACTTTGAAGTCTTTGAAAAACTTTGAGAAAACTGTTTTTGCTTTTATTTTTATTTAAAATGTCTTGGAGTTCATATTTTCAAAATTTTCTTTGTCTCTCCACACCTCTATGAAAATATACAACCTGATTAGGTTCTAGATTTCCTAACTGAAAATTTCAGTCAGAGCCATGTTATAGTACTGTGATTTTTGTAAACTTGATGTTTTAAAGAAGCACAATGCAGAGAGAGAGGTTTTGTTGAAGTCACTTTAGTCCAAAGCTGATCCTTTGTGTGATTTGTCTGCAACTTTCATTTTGATTCCTTTCTCAAAAAGATTATTTTAACGTTTAGAAAAGTTGGAGATTAATTTATGGTGTGACTCAATTTTTAGAATTATTTGCTGTTTTCAAAGTTTTTTTAATAGTCTTCTCTTTTTCCAGCAGAGAGAGATCATCATTGCCTGAATTTAGTTTTGTGACTACAAGAGCAAGACCTGTTCCTGTCCGGAGACGACTGTTAATGATAATATCATCCTATCATTTTGTTGCCCTTTACCAATTTGAATAGATGTTTACATGTACTATAATTAGCATTTTATCTTTACAGTACATCTGAATCCAGAAGTATCTGAATGTGTGCTCTGTGTGACCTTATTCATAAAGGTTTTTTCCCTTTACTTTATAGCCATTATCTTTTTAAACACGTTAAGAAGGAACAGGGCCTCTTAGTTTCCTAATATGAGATACATTCACCTCAGCCAAATTGAGAATTGTGTCTGGGAAATCTATAAAGCCATGATACTGTGTTCTTTAGGGCATGAACAATTTATAAGGAAGAGAATGAATTAAAAAGTTAAGCATAGTTTGGTTTTAATTTTTTCATGGTTTTAAGATATATTTCTGAGATTATGATGGCCACTTAAAATAATTTTGAAGAAATAAGATATATTTACATGCTGTAATAGCTTGCCTATTTCTTATGAGTATACTTCATTGCCGGCACCACTTACTGAAATTTTTTTTTAAATTCTTAGCCCTTTAAAATCAGCAAGGAGAATTATTTTCTTTTCAAGTAATAAATGATGATCTGTGGATTATAAATATTGAAAGATATTTATTAAATGTCCAATTTACACAGTTTTTCCTGTTTTCTTCACTTGTAATCAGACATCAAATATGATCTTAAAAGCAAGGGGAAATAGTGTTATGTGTCTAACATTATTAAAGACTATATAGTTTTCAGCTACTTTAAAAAATGTATGGTGCTTGCTTTGGCAGCATATATACTAAAGTTGGAATGATACAGAGAAGATTAACATGGCCCATGCCCAAGGCTGACACACAAATTTGTGAAGTGATCTGAATTTTTTTAAAAAATGTATGTACAAAGTATTTATAAACAATGGCTTAGAATTACTAAGACTGATTAAATCTCATCCTAATTGTACACTCACAGTATCCTTTTTTACAAAGGGTATTATAAAGTTTTCACAAAATATAATTTCTCAGTATTCATAGATTCTAGGAGGCATTTGAGCACTCAAGTTATACTTGTGGCAACTCTTTATTAGAAAAGTTCAAGTTACACTGATTTCACCTTTTTTTTTTTTTTAAGTTCTCTCCAGCTATAATTTTTTTGTGTGTAAAGCTGACTGTTCTACATTATTTTTTCCCTCCAGTATGCTTCGTGATTGTCTTCATGAAAAATGAAAAGAGCGCTAATAAACACATCAGTCGTAAATTATCTGTTTTGATCCACATTGGTTACACACGGCATGGTTAAAGGAAAAGTCATATTGTGGAAAGTCTTCTCATAGAATTATTACCTGGTAGCCTACAAGGCTTTTTTTTTTTTTTTCTTTTAAACTAGAATTTTATTTTGGTACACATTTACAAAATAGAAACTGGGAATTCAGAAACATTTTTGCAGATTAGTTTGGTATTTTTTATTTTTAAGGAAGGATTCCCTGCCCCTATAGTAGTTTAGCTGCTAGGTTAGAACCCAAAGAACATTTTCTGAAGAGACCCTACTTGCTCTTAAATTTTGTTCCTTTAAAGGATGTGGACCACCTATTACTACCTTCAACTTTATTTTGTCATGTTTTTTCCCTTTGCTTTTAAACTGAAAACAAATAAATCTAAACAAAATTAAATATGCCAGTCAGAATCAAAAGTGAAGATGATTTGATTCTCATAAGATCATTGTGTTTTTTTTAAATTACTGTGAGATCCAGTTGGTCAGTAATGTATTTAAATCCTCATGTTGATTAAAGATAAGGTTCTCATTTTTTTTTTTTTTTTTTTGGTTTCCTAAATAGGATTCTCATGGAGCTATGTGTAGATAACTGTACAGAATCACTCTTGTGTAATGAATGAAGTGATTTACCTCTGCATGATGGCATTATGGAAGCCTTTTATATATCTTTATATTTTTCAATATACTTAGATTTTACACTATTAGCCACTCTAGTCATGCTATATTTGCTTTTTTAATAGAGTTTATAAATATTTATGCTCAAAATACAGATCAACTGAATATTTTTGGTCTTGTTTACAAAATAATACTTTAAAGTGATACAGGCCCCTCAAGTGTCTTAGGAAAAAGTCATTGGTGCTACAAAACTTTTCATTAATCATTTGAACCTGTCGTCTAGACTTTGCTAGGCTTTAATCTATGATTGCTTGTGATTTATTCTAATCTTGCAGCATAATTATAAAAGTGGTCCATGCTCAGTCAGGTAAAGAGCCCAGCCTATTATAAACACCTCATAATTTAAGGAAATGATACAGAATGACTGTACACTTATTTGTGTCCATCTTCCTCCAGAAGATAACTTTATTTTGATAAGGTTATGAATTTGACTAAAATTTAAAAAGATGTATTCAGCATGGCTGTTACATACTTAAAATGGAAAACTTTTCTAGTACTAAAATATTATGTATTCTTACTCTGCTTTAAATTGCCATCTATCACTCAACAGGAGGCAGAGTAATTCTTGACTATTTACAGAATACTTGATGAGTTATTAAAAGATGTATTATTACATTGTACAAGTTTTGCATTGATGTGTAGAGTTTTTGTTTTGTCCCCAAGATTTTATTCCAGCACCTTAGTGAATGTTCTTAAGATACTATTGTTAAGTATCAGCAAAGCATTCATAGATGTTTACTTTTGATTCTCAGAATCCTGAACTTGTTTTGAGTGGTACTACTTCAGAACATATTTTCTGGCACAAGATTTCCTTTAACAAGTGGTTTGTTTTTACTTAGTTTCTGTGGACTGATGAATCTAAAAACACCAAAGGAGTTTTTTCTTGTCTGAAGACTGGATTGTTCCAGTATTTAATACCTGTGCCCATAAGTATCCCATTTCATGAATGTGTGTTGGCATGGGGAAAAATATTCCCTGCTCTTTGAGTGGAGCGAAAGTAATTGGTTAAGCTGTAGCAGCTTTTTGTTTATTTTTAAAAAGCGATAATAAAACTTGAACTTAAAAAAGGCAAAACTTGAACTAGAAAACTACTCTTGTATGCTTAGAATGTTTATAGTATTACATGGTTTATGTGGGGTTGTCAACATTTTTATTATTTATAGTTGAATTATGTTTTGTTTGTTAAATATCCATGTTTATTATTTTTATATTTTGAAAATTTTAAAATAAAATAGTCTTACTAAAAACAGTTGTTAACGTTTAGAATTGTCCTACATCTTGCACCAACTATATTAATATAAACTAGAAAGATTTGTACCCATTGGGCATTAACAGTTGAGAATTCTAAAAATTGTCTATACAAAGACTATACTCCACATTTTTCCTTCCCTTTTCATCCCTTGTTCTTTAAGTTGTTTTGAGTCAGTTTTGGTTCTGATGTGTTGATAGCCTAATGACTCCTCTACATATGCATACATAAATCTTCATTACCCTTTTCCTCTCTAATTTCTGCCTCTTCACTATTGTAATTTTTCTCTATTCATTTGGTGGCCAACAACTTAGGAATGATAAGTATAAAAATACTGTACTGATGTCAAAGGAGGAACTTCATGGATTTTTAAAAGTGAAATGCTACAATATCAATCCCCAAGACCATTGAAAGCTTTTAAAGTTCTCTCTATACCTCACAATTTTCACCTAAGGTTTTTTCCTCCTGATCTGATTTGGCCTACTTTTCTGCATTTAGCATGTTCATTTCATATTTAATTTTATCAAATGGATTTTATGAAAAAACTGCAAAAATGCGTTTTCATTTCACTGCTTTAACTAAAAAAATCTAAAGAGATGGTTGTAAAATAGATAACTTGTGTTAATGTTGGTAAAACTTAAAAGTGTAGTGATTTTATATATATATATGTATATATATATATATTTGCAGATATATGTATATATATTCATGCCTGTAGAGTATTTAAAGATTGTGTTAGCTTTCACTTAGCCCCCAATATATTTCTTCACAAAGAACAGATTTGCCCTTTTGAGTTCTTTTTAAAGATGTTATGTAATATGTGTCATTGTAGAGAAGCTAGAAATTTTAAAAGGCCAAAAATGTAGTATAATAGCCTTTCATCTATAAATGAGCACTAGACATTTAAAAATGTGATTATATAATTTTGTAGCATTTTCCAGAGTTAATAGTATCTTGAGTCCATCATTTGTAGATGAATCATAAAGTAATGGATTAGTTATTATTTTGGGTACTTAGGGGCTTTCCATTTCTTGAATGTAAGAGCATATCCTTGAAAGTCTGTGTACCTTTGATTATTTGTGATACATTCTCAGAATTACTTGGTGAAAGCATACTGGTTTTTAAAACTTGTGATAAATTTTGCATTTGATCTTTTACAAAACTGATATAAATATCTAGGCAGGTACTTTTCATAATTTAGCTTTGAGAATAGCATAAGTTGAGTTTCTTTGCACTCATATTAGAACTCACTGAATTTACTCCCATGTTTATATTATGGCAAAAATATTATGTCTGGTAAAATAATTAAGCTGTGATATAAAATTGACACTGTTCCTGATGTTTTCCACAGCATATAGTCGCCAGGATTTTGTGAACCACAGCAGTCCTTTTTTTGGAACTACAGATTTTTTATAAGTTTTTACAGCATTTTCATACATTTTTAAGAAAATGTTCTTGAAGTAGTCTTTATTGAAAGGTATGGCAAATTTTTATTAAGATAGAATAGTGACAACATCAGGGATTGGAATTCCCATTTCTAATACTGTACTATTAAGAAGTCGGTCACCAATGAAGAATCCATAACCAGAACAATCTCTATACTTTTAATATTCAAACTGCTTTTTTTCCAGAAAACTATGTGTGTTTTCTTTCTGAAGACCATACTGACGCATAAATACAAAAGGGAGTATGAAAGACAAATCAGATAATGGGAAGATAATTGTTCCATCTATTTTTCTTTTTTTCTATAATAAAACCATTTTTGAAAACAAAATCCATCTTATTGGAAAGAAAAATTTCTTGTGGACCATATTTTTCTTTTTTATTCTTCTTAGATATATGTGACAGTCGAGTGTATTTTGGCATATATACGTGGAGTATATCATATTAATAGGATCCTATTCTTGTGGTTGTACATGATGCAGAGTTACCCTGGTTGTGTATTCAAATACAAGAATAGGAAAGCTATGTACAGCAAACCATATTTTTCAAGTTATCCTTGTGATTGTAATGCTTTTATTTAAATGGAAATGGGCACATTTTGGATATAATATACAAATGTTGTATGACATGAATTCCAGTATTTCAGGGTGTACAATGATAATGACATTTTCTTCAGTTCACAATCTCGATTCACCTTTTATAAGTCTCCTGATATTAAAGTGTCATACAGTAATACATTTTATATTCAGCACTCTGAGAATCTTGATTCTTACAGTATTGATATATTTGGGGATTTTTATTTTAGAATATGGGGTTACTGAGGTCAACTGATACTTCTGATTTCAGGGAAGATAAAGTACAGGTCACAAAAAAGTAAGCCTTTCCAGTGTCTGATATTGAAGAGTTTTTAATATTAAAATGCTTTTATTTATCCCAAAGATCTCATTTAAATTAGGTTTTCAGTGTGTCTGGAAATGCTAGTAAATATAGTGTTAAAGACATTACCAAACCTGATTTTTGAAAAAATAAGTGTCTAGAAATAGTACTTAGAAATTATAAGATGTATTTGCAGTTTTGGAGTTAGAAATAGATAACTGTAAAAAGGAGCCTATTAGGAGCTGGGGATGTAACTCAGTTGGTAGAGTTTTTGCCTCGCAAGCATAAGACCACGGGTTCAATTCCCAGCACCACAAAAAAATAATTAAAAAAAAGTCTATAGGTAAATGTGCTGATTTTACATTTTACTTTTTTACCAACTTTAGTTAAAGTAAGGAATGATTAGATAATCTCTGGCCCTTAGCAGTGGTTACATCTGAGGTAATTATTATTAATTATGACAGCCCTCACACATGCCATATTTCTAGTATTTAAGTGGATTAAAACTACATATACTAAACATGTCATAGAAACATTTTTTGTTAACCTTAAGAAGGAGGGCTTTTTGTTTTAAGATGTTCATTGAGGAAGAGAGAACCTCCAACTTAAAAGAGCGCTTACAAAAGAACAGCATTCTAAGGTTTCAAGGATGAGAGGAAGGGATGGGTTACATAGACGGCATTTGTGAAAATTCTATTTAGATTGATGGCTAACTGGAATTAAGTAACAGTTTTGTTTTTTCCCCAATTGATAAGTGCTATTGACCATTAGACCTTAAGACTTCATAGATAAGGTTCAATCAAGAGCATATCTTTAGGATCTCGTGTTCATGGGGAAGCACTCAAGGTGGAGGTGATCAGTAATCTGAGTTCCAAGGTACTCTGTTTTGTTTGGAGACAGTTTCTCATTTTTGTTGCTCTCTCAAATGGTAGGCTCAAATGATTTTCTTGCCTCAGCCTCCTGAGTAGCTAGAACCGTAGGCAAGCACCACTGTGCCCAGCTCTAAGTTGCCTTTTTATCTTCCCAGCCACAAGAGCACTTCAACACAATTTATGTTGTCACACAAAGGCATAAACCATATTCTTCAGACCTAATGTCAAGGGTCAGTGTCTTAAGAATTTTGCTTATGCTTAAACATAACTCACTTGTGACTGCTTTTAACCAGTGGAACCTGGGAACTTTCCAAATTGGTATATGCAGGGCCTTGTGTGCAGTGGCCTACTACAGCATCCTTCCAGATTCTGTGCTTGACAGGGGGTAGCTTTCTAACCTGAGATTTAGCCAGAGCTGCTGGTATGCACTAGCATTCTCAATCAAGTTGCATTTGACAGAAGGGATACATGGCTTTTTTAAAATTTAGAAACAAGTGTTCTATATTTATCTCCAAATTTTGTTAATTGTACTCTCCCTACCCTCTGTCGTCATCATTAAGGAAATTGAATTTGTAATGTAAAAACTCCCTCAAAAAAAAAATCTATATCCTGATTGTTTAACTGGAGAATTCTATCAAATATTTGAAGAGTTAGCAACAATTCTATACAATCTCTTCCAGAAAAAAGTAGAGGAGGAATGAATGAATACTACACAGTTAATTTTATGAAGCTTGCATTATACTGAAATCAAAACCAGAGACAGTAAAAAAGAGAAAACTACATACTGTTAAATGTCAATAAAGATACGAAAACCAGCAAATATTAACAAGTAGAATTTAGCAATATTTCAGAGGGGCAAAGCTGGTTTAATATTTAATCAACTACCATATTAACAGACTAAAGAAGAAAAATCACATGATCATGCCAATCTAAAAGTACTGGACAAAATTTAGTATCCATGGTTTTTAAAGAGGTAGGATTAGCAGATAAATCCCTCAACTTGAAAAGGAAAACTTCCACAAAACGAGAGCTAATATTCTACTTAATGGTAAATGACTACCCAAAGACTGAAAACAAGGGGAGGATGTCTGCTCTCAGCATTGTCAATTCAGCATAGTGCTGAAAATTCTAGCTAATGCAATCAGGAAAAGAAAGAAAAAAACCCAAACAGATCGGAAAGGAAGAATTAAAACTTAACCTATTTGGAGAAAACACCATCTATTTACAAAATCTTAGATATCAAGAGTTTAGTAAGGTTCCAAGATAAAAGATAAACATTAAAATCAATTGTCTTTATAGACCAGTATTGAACATAAGGAGACAAAAGACAAAATTATAATCAGAAAAATTGATGTAGGTATAAATATGAGCCATGTATGATTTGTAGACCCTACAAAGTTCTGATAAAAGAAAGAAGACCTAAATAAATGGTGAGATGTTATCATGGATTGAAGATCCAACATTATAACTTTGTCAGTTGTCCCAAAATTATTGTACAAGTTTAACAAAATACCTATTGGAAACTCCACAACGGTTTTTGTAGACACAAGTGGAAAGGCAAAAGAACTAGAGTAGTAGCTAAAATAATTTTTAAAAGATTAAATGGGAGGGATCAATAAATTCAATTTCAAAACTTGCACTATAATCAAGATGTCTTTCTTAATGGAGGAATAGGTGTACAGATATAGAACAGAATACAGAGCCCAGAAATAAACAAATGTCCAACTGACTTTTTTCAAGTTTTTTTTGTTCTAATTAATCATACATGATAGTAGAATGGATTTTGATACAGCATACCTAAATGGAGTATAACTTCTCATTCTCAAGCTGACTTTTGATGAGGGTACAAAAATAACTGAAAGAAAAGCCTCTAAAGCAAGTGGTGCTGGAATAATTGGTCATCATAAGCAAAAAAAAAAAAACTAAACAGACCAGTCTCACACTTTATTCAACAATTAAAATGAATCATTTAAAACTAAAGCTTTTAGGGAAAAAAAACCCTTTGGTATCTAGAGATAGACAACAAATTCTTTGACTTGAGATCAAAGTATGATCCATAAAAGCATGATAAATTGAATATAATCAAAATTAAGAATGAGAGTGAGGAAGTATGAACTGATTATATTTTCAGATTTTAACAGTCATTGTAATGATAAAAAGTATGAATTGGTAGCCAGGAGGACATTGGATGATTCAGGAATGCTAAGTTTCTGGGATGAACAATCAAGTTGATGGACATGTGATAAATACCCTGAGATCAGGGTTGGGAGAGGGTTTGTATAAGAATAAGGGAATGAGTTGAATTTGTTTCTGAAATGTTGATATCTTCATGGCCTTTTGGGATATCAAAGTGGAAATATCTTACAAGTAGATATGTGCTTTCTGAAGCTCAGGAGAGATGTCTAGGCTGCTGATACAGGTCTGGGAACTGCATGTATAGATGAGATTCCCCAGTGAGCACATGTAGCAAGCAGTAAAAAGCAAAGACAACTGGGTCCAGTGGCACACGCCTGTAATCCCAGCAGCTCAGGAAGCTGAGGCAGGAGGATCGTGAGTTCAAAGCCAAGTCTTAGCAACAGCGAGGCACTAAGCAGTTCAATGAGACCCTGTCTCTGAATAAAATACAAAATAGGGCAGGGGATGTGGCTGAGTGGCTGAGTGACCCTGAGTTTAATCTCCAGTACCCCTCCATCAAAAAAACAAAAAGCAAAGGCAAAGGATGGAATCCAGATAAATCCTCATATTGGCAGAGCTGGGGGAGGATCTGGTAAAGAATTGCAAATAAACTTTCAAACTTTGTGCCAATCCGTGCAATTTATGGATGCATCAAGTGTCTAATTCGCCTCTATTTTTTGACTATATATCCTTGAACAAAAGGCAGTTGAGTAGAGCAGCCCACAAAAAACAAATGGATCAATGGTCATGACTCACCTAGCGAGTGAGTGCCAATGAAGGTGTAGACAGTCCAAGAATAAAGAGAAACAGAAACAGATTGCTCATTATTTGCAAATCTTATTATGAGTTTGTTTCATAAAGAAAAAGATTGATCAGGTCTGTTTGGGCATGCATTTATTGAAAGAAATGAATTATGATTTAAAAGGAAGTTTAGAACCCCCAAATAGTTGAGTCAATAGAAGTAGATATGGGCAGTGCTTGCATTACACTGTTTTGAGATGTGTGAATTTTCATTACCATTGTTTCCCTACTTAACACCAGTACTCCAATACCATGGCTAAAAAATGAGTTGCCACAGTAATGAACTGCAATTAATTGTGTAAAGAACACTATTCTCTAGTAGCTCTTTGGTTCACAAACCACTGTGTAAATAAGAGCTGCGCATCATGATCTGTGAACAATCATATTTCTTCTTTCAGAGTGTCAGTGATTGGTCACGTGCATCTTTTATTCAGTTTATGCACATATAAAAGCATGTAGATGTGTTGAGTTCTTGTCTCCCCATGATAAATTCATGTAACATTTTACCTAAACAGATACTAGGTGTTAGTTACAACAACTTAGAAGTAATTGAGGCTGGTTGCTGCTGTCTCAAAAGCTAAGAATAGAAGACAGCTGTCATGGAGAAGGGGCCTACTCACAGTCGGTACATGGACTTCTGTGTGAAAGATGATGAAAGATGCTGGAAGAATACACACAAGAGCTGGAAGTAGGAGCATCTTTCCTCCCTTTCTTCCCTGCCCCACCTTATGATCTCCCAATAGTGCTTCCCATTGGCAGAAGTTAATTGGAAGCCAACTGTGAAGTTAGTCTGGGAAATACAGTTTGCAGATACCTGCTGGGTGTGAGAGATACTAGGTAAATGACTGCCATAGCTGCCATCTTCATTTCTCCGAGGGATTGTTGACAAAAGAGGATTGCTAATGCCTTGTTCTTTTACCCCTGTCTCTGAAGAGGCAGTGTCACAGTCATGAATCTACTTCACTTGTAATCCATGCAGTGATACAAATGAACAGACATAGCACAAATATAAATCAGAGGTCAGTGGCAACTACTTTTTCTTGGTTCACAGAAATCAGACATCTTTTTCCCAAAGTCTGTCATTGTTATTTTCTAATAGTTCATTTTATTTCTTATTCTCAAATGCTAAACTTTGTGATTCCATGTCCAAGGCCTTTGCTTGTCCTTCTTTTATCCATTTTCAGGCTGTGGGGCTGCTTTCTCTTCACTCCTTTTCTCATTTGCGTCTCTGTTTCTGGTAATGAGGTATCCTGGGTGTTGATTCTTTGAAAATGTCTTTTAGTTTCTCAAAGAAAAGGAGGCTAAGGAATCTGAGACTTTAATTTATTTAAACTTTTTCTGTTTCTCTGTTTCTTTCTCATACCCCAGCTGGAAGTCCATCCCTTTGGAGAATTTTAAGCTCATGGTCTGAAAAGGAAAACAGTAGCTTACACTTACTTCTTAATATAACTCTTGTTTTCTTTTACATATATTCTTTTACACATCAACATTGTGCATGATAGAGATAACTATAGCATTTGAGCTAAGAAATGCCACTACAACAGTTCTGGAATCCTCCCTGATTCTCTCACTGGTGTGGTGGCAGAGCTGCTTCAGGGGAGGACTATGATTTTAATTTATACAGTGAAAATTTATAAAAGTCACTTAATAGCCAAGTTACAAAAATAATATAGACAACCAATCTTGCTTATTTTATAATTACCATGGCTATTTTTTTCAGATATGACTTGGATATGCTAAGAAGCTAAATGAAAGATATCAGTTACAAGAGTCAATTTTTTTAAAATTTTTTGTATTTTACTTTTTTTTGATGTTTCAAAAATTTTTTATTGGTTATTTTTAATTATACATGACAGTAGAACCCATTTTGATATAATTATACATCAGGGAATATATCTATTTTCCACAATGTAGATTCACATGATTCATATAGTCTTACATATATATAGGGTAATACTGTCTCGGTCTATTTTACTATTTTTTATGGCACACTTTCAGAGGTATGTCACTTTGATTTAAAAATATGTATGTATATATTATATATAACAATATATTACAGAGATATATCTATATCCTATAGCTGGTTAAAAGCAAAGAATACTTCATAGAAAATGTGATTTTTATTTTATGTGTGTATATATAAATATATATTCATATATAGTAAAGTATATACTTACATATAATAATATTATATATTTATGTATAAAAACATATAATGAACAAAACCAGTGTTTCTTGTAAAGTATTCATTCTTATTAACCAGCTGTAAAATTAAAGTGTTTTCTGGTGGAAAGAATCTTAGGTGAGTTCTAGTTGAGGCTCTGGTACTAATGAGCTCTATCTATCACCTAAGCAAAGTCATTTATCCTCTCAGAATCTTATCTTGCTATTCTGCAATAAAAGAAAAGAAACCAGATCAAGGGTGGTAGCCAGAATTCATCTTTACCACCAACTCCTGAAAACAGCCTGTTGAGTACTGAGTTGAGAATTCTAAAGCTGAGTCGGGACATAATGAGAAAGAGCACCATGATTATCTAGTGCTGTCTGGTATGGTGTAAGAGGTGGAGAGAGGGCTGCATGTGTCATGCATTTTCTGTCTCTCCAAACTAGATTACCTCTCAGGTCACTTGTGCTACGCTATATAACTCAAATTTTTTGATCATTTATATTTAAATTTGCAAACATAAAATAAACTGGAAAAAAATCTTGGAAGTTCCCTGATCTAAGTATGGATTTTGGAATCCATAGGAATGAAAAGGAAGTTTTTTCCAAAACTTTTTTGAAAGTTTTTTGTTTTTGTATTTGCAAGTGTAGGAAATAAGTTTTATTTAAGGAATAGAACAAAGATAGACTTCTCTGAATAGAAGTGGCCCCAGAGTTGGGTGTCCAAAGAAGTGGGGATGTCCTGACCCTCTTATACATTTTAGATTTCCTTTGTTCTCATGTTCTTTCCTTCCCCATCCTGCCTACATGACTAGTGACCAAAAGATGGGTCAAAAGGTGCAGTGATCCAAGAGCGAGATCCAAAGCCACCCAGGGGTACAGGCAGGAAGGGAGTGGCCCAGGGGGCATTCATTCATTAACAACTGCTTGCAGGGAGAAACAATTCCCTGGAGACAAGGTAAGTTTGACAATAGGTGGAAAAGGAGGGGGAAGGGCTCTGGAAGTATTAGCATTTTATTTCCTCTTGAATCAGCCCATCTTCCTAACCCAATCATTTATTAGAAACACTGACTATCATTTGGTTACCCGCCCCCCCCCCCCAGCCTCAACACCCACTCTCTGAAAAGGAAACCCTTAGTGCTGTAAGGGAACATGGATGATGACCACTCTGGCTTCTTTGAGTTGAGAGGGGGAGACATGAGGCAAGCAGTTTGAGTTTTTCTCTTAGAAATGTTTTGGGGCAAGGGGTCTGTAGCAAAAGTCTGGTTCAGAAAGAACAGGTTGTAAAGTCATCTGAGAGGTGGGTGCTTCTATGGGAGAAAAAGACATGAGTACTTGAAGCCAGAATTGGACAAGCAGGCAGTGTAGAAATAGGGAATCTGGTCAAATTGAGGAATGGAGGCCATTAGAGTCTGGGAAGTTGGAGATGCCCCTGGGAGATTGGAATGTCAGTGTCTCCAGAGCCCTTTTGATCACCAAGGTTACCTGCTTAACTGCCCCTATCCAAAAGCTGCAGGCAGGGACTTGCTAATTAATGCCTCCTGGGCCCCCACCTGAATCTCCATGTGGCCCTTCCCCCTGCCATTTGCATCTCCCCTTTTTGATGTGTCACCACTGTATGGGCAGGAAGGAGAGATAAGGGTCAGAGGAAGGGGCAGAACAAAGAAGACCCTAAACTATAAAAGATGTAGGGTGCACTCACTTCTTGAGGATTCTAGAACATCAGCCATGGCCTCCCTTCTCCCTCCCGGGAGAAATTTGTATTACTACTTTTAAATAAAACCAGCTTAACATACTTGCCGTGGCTTGCTTTTCTGGCATTATACTTCAACACCTGAGGAAGCAGAACTCGTCAACCGGTATACGGCGGTATCATACTGGAATAAGATCAATATGAAATAAATGTTGCTGCATCTGGAACATGTCAATGAACATGATGATGGAAACCAGTGATCTCTGACTAGAAGGTGCAAGAGCGAAAAAATTGTTTCAATAATAAGGGTGGTGAGGACATGGCCTCTCTTTGGGACTGTAAATCTTTAAGGATATTAATAACATTGCCAGAGTTATCAGGAATGTAAGCACATCATTTAGTTTTTATAATGTCACAGATGCCCCTATAAGATGTAGTTAAGGTTATCTAATGTCATCTCCTTTTTGTAAAATACCTTTTTATTGGCATAACCTCTACGTTTAGTAGAGATTCCTTTATTTTTGTCACTTAGGGCTAGACAGTCAAACTAGCAAACATAGATCAAACCTACCTGTGTAGGAGGTTAGAAAGATTTGTAGGTCTAAAATTGACTAAAAAACCCTTCTGACTCTGATAGTCTCTTCAGATAGTTATCAGGCACTCCTGTCTGAGAATCTCTCTTTTGTAGCTTCCAGTCTTACTTACTCTTGGTGGGGCTAATACAAGTGTACATCTTAAGTTACATTAAAAGAATTATTGTCTTCAAATGTCAATATTCAAATTGTCTTATTCATTTCAAATTTCTAGGGTATGGCTGCATATTGGTTATAACTTGTTTTGTTAGGTATTTAAGACTCAGCAGGTCAAATTGACCCTGTTCCTATCGTTAAGAGCCAACTGAGTTCCTTCTCGGGGTCACTCTTGGGAACTTGATAGCAGATTCTTAGCTCCTTTAGTGCCATCTGCTAGGATGGGTCAGGGTCTCCTTGGCCATGGGGCCTCCCTTGGAAGCATCAGGGAAGTCTCCCTTCTCCAATGACCCTCCCCTTTGCAACGTGTTGCAACAGCTTTCTGTTGTCCAGGGTCTCAGTGATCCCTCTGATCATTAGGTAATGTGGCTCAGAGTTGGAAAGTCCTTAGAAAAATTTCCTTGTTCCCTGGGTTCAAGCTGACTCAGAAAGCAAGACCCAAATATTGGCTATTTTCTTCTTGGCCCTTTACTTCTTAAATTTAGTCTGTAAGCTTTGTTCTTAAACATCCGGCAAACTTGTTTCACCAGTCTTAGAGTAAGAGTACTGGGTTTTACCCTGTACAAAACTCAATTCAAAATGGATCAAGGACCTAGAAATTAGACCAGAGACCCTGCACCTAATAGAAGAGAAAATAGGTCCAAATCTTCATCACGTTGGCCTAGGACCAGATTTCCTTAACATGACTCCCAAAGCACAAGAAATAAAAGCAGGAATCAATGATTGGGATAGAGTCAAACTAAAAAGCTTTTTCTCAGCAAAGGAAACAATCAGCAATGTGAAGAGAGAGCCTTCAGAGTGGGAGAAAATCTTTGCCACACACACTTCAGATAGAGCACTAATCTCCAGAATCTACAAAGTGCTCAAAAATCTTTACACCAAGAACACTAATAACCCAATCAATAAATGGGCCAAGGAAATGAACAGAGGAAGATCTACAAGCAATCAACAGATTTATGAAAAAATGTTCAACATCCCTTGTTATAAGAGAAATGCAAATCAAAACCACCTTAAGATTTCATCTTACCCCAACTAGAATGTCTTTTATTAAGAACACAGGCAACAACAGGTGTTGGCGAGGATGTGGGGAAAAGGGTACACTCATACATTGCTGGTGGGAGTGCAAGTTGGTGCAGCCACTCTGGAAAGCAGTGTGGAGGTTCCTTAGAAAACTTGGAATGGATCCACCATTTGACCCAGCTATCCCACTCCTTGGCCTTTACCCAAAGGACTTAAAATCAGATTACTACAGTGATGCAGCCACATCAATGTTCATAGCTGCTCAATTTACAATAGCTAGATTGTGGAACCAACCTAGATGCCCTTCAGTAGAAGAATGGATAAAGAAACTGTGGTATATATACACAATGGAATATTACTCAGCCATAAAGAAGAATAAAATTATGGCATTTGTAGGTAAATGGATGATGTTGGAGACTATTATGCTAAGTGAGATTAGCCAATCCCAAAAATCCAAAGGCCGAATGGTCTCTCTGATAAGTGAAAGATGATGCATAATGTGGGGTGGAATGATGGCAAGAATGGAGAAAGGATAGCATAGAGGGAAGGGAGGGGTGGGGTTGAGGTTGGGGGGTAAGAATAATAACAGTATGTGTGACAGACATCATTGCCCTGTGTACATGTATGAATGCACAGATGGGGTGACTCTACTTTGTGTACAACCAGAAAAACAATTGCTATACTCCATTTGTGTTCAATGAATCAAAAAATTAAAAAAAAAAAAAAGAGTACTGGGTTTTAACTTTAATGTCTATAACTTTACAGTTACTTACCACTTCTATTTAATTGGGGTCTGTACTAGTACCGGAAGTTAGCCTTACATCCTGTCTGTCTATAGATGATGGCCTATTATCTCAAATTAACTCAGGTTGTTATATTAAAAGTTATGCTTCCATAGGCACTAACAGATTACAGTTAAAGTTTACAAGAAAAATGCATAATGAAATTAACAAGAATAAAAATATGTTGAGTTTGTATAATAGCTATGAACCAAGAAATATAATTCCAAACCTTTACTTTAAACCTTAGTTTGAAGAACACAACCTTGGAAGATATGAATACATTTATTATACCAAGAAACTGGTAATAGCACCACAATTACAGTGATGTTTTTATATTAAACAAGTTTAGTTTTTAAAGAAAAATTTAGACTCAGTAATGTAGTGTAATACTCTAAAACAATAGTTGTTGTTTAAACAGAATTGTATAGTGTTTAGGGAGGAACTTATTAAGAAAGTGGCTGTGTCAGCCATTTGGGTCTTACAAGCATCTTGAATTTAAAAGTGGCACTTTTTTTTTTCTTCAGTCCTAGATCAGTTCTCTGTAAGCCTTGCAAGCCCTGCAGCCCTCCGAAGGTTGAATTTCACATGCAAGCCTTGGTGATGTAGAGATCTGGCAGTGTCTAAGTAAGGGAAGCTGATGTTTTGAGCAAAACCTCATGCATAGGGAATTTTAACCATTTTAAAAAAAAATTTCCCCAGTTGGTAATCAGGCCAAGCAAGTGTGGATGCAGAAAATTATAAGGTATCATCTCCCACAACTTTTGAGGATGAGGCTTCCCTATGAACAACAAGAACATGAATTGAGCAAAAGAGAACAGGACTTATGAGTGCCTGCACTGAGGAACTGTCTCTTTGGCTGGGGGACATCCCCCTGATATTGGAGTCTCCAGTTCCTGAAACCTCTAGGAGTTAGCAGTTTCCACCCCTCCTTCCATACATGACCTCTGGATTTAACTGCCACCTTATCAGTGTAGTCATAACCCATGTGCTTTTTCATGGATGGCCATGAAAAAGATGCAAGCCTCTGGATTATCCATCCTTACAATGTGACTTGTGATTCCCTGGGAGAACATAGGACCCTGTTTGAAATAAATCTTGATCTGTCTATGTCGAGCCTCCCCTTAGTTAATGAACTTTTGGGAGAAGAAATTTGGCCTCACTTAGAATGGGGGATCCTAGCTGAGTCTAATTTACATTTTTGGCTCAATTTGGTTTTTTAAACAAGGTTTGAGAAGTTCTTAGGCCTGCAGATTGTAACCTTAGACTATTTCCTTCCTTTTTACAGAACAGGCTGAGCTGTAGAATGGCATTAAAATTTATACTTCCCTCTGATGGCCATGATCCTCTCTCAGATAGAGTTGGTATTGAGACCATGTTTGGCAGCAGAAGAACACTAGATGTAAAGGCTGGAATAAAGAGTATACACTTACTGTGGGCCAAAGGAATCTTCAGAGGGTTGGGGGTGTAGGTCTCTTTTTGCAGTCAAAGAGGCTAACAGAGCACAGGAGCATAGAAACAACAGTGGGAATCCGTACAGGCTTGTAAAAGTTGTGGACAAAGGGAACACAGGCATTTCTTTACTAACTATTCCATGACCCTCTCTCAACCCTAGAGTCTAGAAAAGCTAGCGTCTGATCTGCTAGTTGGGGGCAGTGCTCCAGAGAAGCAAGTATGGGAGAGTTCTGCAAGACTCATCCGGAGGCATATGTCATTGGGCTTTTGCTCATTGCCACTTGATTGACTGGTTGCCACAGGGAGGTAAGGAGGGAATGGGGGAGAAACCTTTGAGATTCATTGGGGCGAGGCCCTGGCCAGAACTTTGCTGTTATTCCAACCCTTTGTCTGTCTCCAGGCATCCAAAGGCAGACCAGGATTAGAGAAACTGTGTTCTCATGCCAAATGTGCTCCCAACCTGGATAGGATAGTGAGAAATGGTTTTGGCAGAACCCAACATGCCTGATCCACAGGACAGGTGATTCGGAACTGCCTAGGCCACAAATCCTTTCACCTGTGTCTTGTATAATGGCAGCTTGCACTAATTGCATTTAGTTAGCTGATGAGTGCCCATTATTGTTCTCTAAAAAGAAAGAAACAGAAATACGCACCTCAGAAAGATGTGTAGTGTGCGTGATGGATTTTACCGTGGTGAGGATCTCAGTGGGACCTCCAAATATGATACCTGTAATGAGAATCAGGGCTGAGTCCTGTTTCCCTGATGTGAAGATTGAACACCTAAGAAACACTGAGGCAAGCATAGAAAGCAAATTTTATTTAAAGGATAGAACCGAGAGACTTCTCTGAAAAAAAAGGGGTCTCAAAGCTGAGTGTCCCTGGAAGTACCTTAAGATAATGTAAATTTATCTTCCTTGGCTCTTTCATTCTGTCATGAAATATTTATAAAGTAGTAACTTTGAATTTGACACAGTGCTGAATGTTGAATATTTGCTGAATTGAATTGAAATAGGGGATTGAAAGGTGAGTAAGACAGAGTCCTTGCTCTTATGGAGTTCATGGCCCAGTGGGGAAGGAAGATGTCCTGGCAGGTAATTATAATACAACCTGTTAAATGCTATAATGCTTTGTGAAAACTGGAAAATGAAATGACTAACTTGTCTCAAGAAGTTTGCTGCAGATTCCTCAGAGGAGGTGACAACTGAGCTGAGGGTTCAAGAATGAATAAAAATGTGTCCTTGAAAGACAATTTACACATTTTGACACTATTGAAAACAGAATGTCCACCTACAGATTATTTGTATTCTGGATGGGTATTTTGATTAAGTTGGAATCTAGAAAACGAAAGTATCAGTGTTACTGATTATTCTGATATTTAAGAAACTGTGATCAGGTGATGTGAGTCTGGAAATGTGAGGTGACTGCCTGGGAGAGGAGGGATGAGACATTTCAAATGGAAACTAATATGTGCCAGGATGTTGACCTCAGGGGAGTTTCAAAGGGAGGTGACTGAACCATGAGGACCAGAACTGGAAGCTCAGAGGGAGATAAGGAGGGTGTACTGGCTGAGAAAGGGGCACTGCAGGGCCCATTTGGGAATTTACGTGAGGATTTGGAAAGGGTGGCCAGAAGTCAAGGGTCTCTCTGATAAGGACCAAGCTTCTCCAGGGATGTAGAGATTGAAAAGAAATCTCATGCTGGATATACCCAAAGGACTTAAAATCAGCATACCATAGTGATGCAACCACAACAACATTTATAGCAGTTCAATTCACAATAGGTAAACTATGGAACCAAACTAGGTGCCCTTCAACAGAAGAATGGATAAAGAATGTGGTATATATATTCAATGAAATATTACTCAGCAATAAAGAAGAATGAAATTATGGCATTTGCTGGTAATTGGATGGAATTGGAGACTATCATGCTAAGTGAAATAAGTGAATCCCAAAAAACCAAAGGTCAAATGTCCTCTCTGATATACAGATGTCAACTCACAATAAGAGGAGGGGGAGGGAAGAATAGAAGTTCAGCGGATTAGACAAAGAGGAATGAAGGCAAGGGATGGGGGATGGGGATGAGAATAGGAAAGACAGAATGAATCAAACATAACTTTCCTATGTTCATATATGAAAACATGACCAGTGTAACTCCATATCATGTATAACCACAAGAATGAGGAGTTATACTCCCTGTTTGTATGATATGTCAAAATGCATTCTACTGTCATGGATAACTAAAAAGTATGAATAAAAAACTTAAAAAAAAAAAAGGAAATCTCTCTGGAAAATGACAGGAATGTGTCATGAGAGGAACCATGAGAGTAAAAGCAGCATGAGGAGCCTAACACCAGAAGAAAGATCGTGTGGAAGCCACTGAATGATGAGGCGACTTTGTGAGTCAGTCAAAACACAGTTCTTAATGTGTGGGATGAAACCATGAAATTAAAAAAAAGAGAGAAAAACCCCTCTTTTTGTGTATAAAATGTGGATTTCTGGGGGGAAGTAGGAAAATACTCAGAACAGGACCCTTTTGGAGGGAAGAGATCCATAACCAACCCCTTCTCCCTATGAGCTCTTAAAAGCTGTTGGGGACCAGGAGCAGCCACTACTCTGATTTTGTTACCATGTATTATTTTCATCTATTTTAGCATTTCATAAAAATGGACTTATACAGCTAAAAAGAAAAAAGTGACTTATATTAGGTGGTTAATTATATTAAATAAAATTACCAATATGAATATGTATACATGATAATGGATACATATTCTAATGTATGTATTAATTCTAATTTGCTTATTAAATTGTTATCATAGTTTATTAAGAAAGTAATACTACTATAATACATAGATTGTTTTGTTTAACATATTAATTGTGCTTTGAAACAATATCCCAAAACTTTATAGTCATTGTGGTACTACTGTACCTTTATATTTCCACATATGATATAAAGAATATTAATAAATCCTCTAACTCCAAATTATTATATGAACACTGTAAAAAAGAATAAAATTAGAATTTAGGTCCTTTTTCTGTAAAATAACTAGATTATTCTCTTCCCAGATTAGTGGATGTTTCCTTTCATTGTTCAAATAATCTGTGAACTTCAGTGCTTTTGGCTATATTCTTAGATACTTTTTGAAAGGAGTCCTTAATTTCTAAAAAAATGTTATTCCAGTGCTGTGTGATTTGGCAATGCTGTGTATTTTTTTGTGTTTAGATATGTATGACGGAGATTGTTTCCTATAACAACTATTTTTATTTTGGCTTTTCTCAAATTCAGGATAATAAAACTGGTAAACTCTCAGAAAACAAAGAAAGAGGAAGGAAAGGAAAAGAAAGGAAAGGAAAGGGAAAGAGAAAGGGAGGGAAAGGGAAGGAAAGGAAAAGAAGGAGAAAATAAAATCTATCATGCTGAAGTGGGGCGGACTTAATTGCAAATGTCCCTAGTATAGGCCTGTACGTTGCTCAGAGGGTTTCATTGCTCATGCTTTGAGTTGTATGTGTTGGCATGCCCAGTAGATAAAAGTTGCAGTTGAATTTGCTTCTTAAGCTATGTATACCCATTTTGGCAGCAGATGAGCCAGAGGGCAATGATTAGCTTATGGAATAGCCTGGTCCATCTTTTGGCTAAACAGTGGAGTCTCTGGCAATTATTTCACTGAAAAAGTACAGTTACAACTAGAAGCTCAATCAGTCTTCTGTCCAGAATGAATGAATGAATGAATAAATAAATGAATAAAAACTCAGATGTGTTAGAGGAATAAAAACATGGCTCATATCCTGAATAAAAATGTAACTCATATTCTGAATGATATAGCACACATACTGTGTCTGCCACATAAGGTTAGGATTTGTGGGCAGATGTATCTTGTTTTAGTCTGACATGCTTTTTGGAAAATCACTATATAAAGTGATCATTTTCTAGTTCAATTAATGAACTCCTCCAGCAGATTGCATCAGAGTCCACAGCTAAAGCCTCCACTTTTTTCTTTTCGTATACAATGGGGCAGGGCTAGAATATATAAACATTTAAGTTTCTGTTTAACCACAGTAGTTTCTTGCTGAAAATTATGTGTGTAGTATGTATATTTAATTTTGGCCTTTCCCCGCCCCCCCTTACTGATTTCTTTTCTTTCTTTCT
Source organism: Glaucomys volans (assembly GCA_020662805.1). Lineage (NCBI taxonomy): Eukaryota > Metazoa > Chordata > Mammalia > Rodentia > Sciuridae > Glaucomys > Glaucomys volans. The sequence continues at coordinate 49,049 of JAJEJO010051887.1, forward strand.
TTTGTATCCTAAAAGGAAAATTTATAGGGAATAGTGAGATTCCTTTACTATACAAAAAACACTTTTTTCCACTTTAGAAGACTGTTAAGGAGGAACTACTGATCATATTCATTAAAATTCACATTAAAATATATGTATACATCTAAAGACTCAGAATCCCACCCCTAGGTATATACATATTCTGAGGATGTGAAAATATATTTGCAGCAAAGAAAATGTACAACACTATTTATAACAGCATTTGTAATAGTCCCAAGCTGAAAGAAACCCAGTGTTCATCAATGGTAGAACATTCTGTATACACCATGGACTATCATGCAATGAAAAAGAATAAACTACTATTTACACAACAGCATAGATAAATACTGAGTAATATTGCATAAAAATCAGATATTCCTCTCCAAAACAATTCAGACAACAGAATATAGATTTTCTGGGTCAACTAGTATGAATCTTTAAAAAACTAGGCAAAGCCACGCTGCTTTGATGGAACTTGAAAGGATGCTTACAACTGGAGGGCTGAATAAGGGGCCTGTCAGAGACTCATGTGGTGTTGGTAACACTTCATTTCTTCATATGGGTAATGGTTACACAGGTATGTTTACATTAAACTTTCACTAGAATACACATTTATAGTCTGTGCACTTTTTTGTATACATATAGGTGTTTATAAAATATATTTCTTTTTTTTTTTTTTTTTTGGTACTGGGGATTGAACCCAGAGGCACTCCACCACTGAGTCACATCCCCAGCCCTATTTTGTATTTTATTTAGAGACAGGGTCTCACTGAGTTGCTTAGGGCCTCGCTAAGTTGCTGAGGCTGGCTTTGAACTCGCGATCCTCCTGACTCAGCCTCCCAAGTCGCTTGGATTACAGGCGTGCGCCACCACGCCCAGCTATGTCTTTGTTTTATTGAATGTGGGTACTACACAACCATTCACGCATGATTTGCCTTTGCTACCACCTTTGCTTTCTTCTTGTATTGTACTATTCGGTATCTTGCCTTTTTCTAAAAATGATTTGAAATTATATAATTATATTCTCTCTTTTATAGATATGAATTTATTATATATATATACATATATATACACACAGGTTTTTTCTTTTTGTCTAATATCATTGTTTTCTTAGAAAGTCACATGTGCATACATAGTGATAACAAAGAAATTGTAAGGTCATATTTAAAAGAACTGAGAATAGTTCAGCTGTTTTCAGACAGGAGACTCCACTAAGAAATCTGCTGCAAAGCATTCTATTAAGAAATTGTAGGAACAGCAGAATCACAAGACCTCGGTAAAGGAAATAGGATAACAGGTTCTAGCATGCTTTAACCCTTTTCAGTTGATTCAATCATAGATTGTGAGAGGTGGGTAGAACAGGGGGCAAATTCATGGAAATTGTCCCTCTAGTCTCTTAGGTACTGGTGATTGTGTTTCAAGGTTCTATGAGCAAAGGAGTCACCCTCTTTTACCTGTTTCTTGTTATAGGGACTTCGTAATACAGTGGAGTAAAGATACTTTTGAAGATGAACTGGCTGTGCCAACTTTGCAGAGGGGATGTCTGTCCTGCTGGAGGTGGCACCCCTCTAAAAAGAAGGCTGTGGTGACTTCCTTTCTATTGTGAAAGGTGAATTCCTTTCTATTGTGCTTGCTTGTAAATTTTTAAACTTTCGTTCAGTTCTGAGGCCTGTAGTATAAGGACACAGCTTTGCAATCTTACCTATTTTCCAATGTAGGATAAACATGTTGGGTTTGGCTAAATTATGAATGCTGATAATATTCATTTGGTACAATTTATATTCTTCTTTTATCTTTTTATTTTTGACAGTTTAGGCTGGGGCATAAAGCATAATTATATTCTTAGCATCCTCCCTTAGAAGTTTTAAATCAGTTCATGAGGCTTTCAGCACGGCTCATGTCATTTATCCATCAGCATTCAGTCCATTTAATCCCAGCCTCTCAGCCGAGCAGCCCTAGCCCCTGTTGTGAGTGATTGGCCTGCTCCAGTGCTCCCAGCTTCTCCTGTCACATCGCATTTGCATAAAAGAGGACAGATAACCAAATTTGAGCACACAAATGAAAATGCTAAGCGCTAAACCTGTCACAGTTGTTGTTCAACTAATTGTGAAAAATTTGATTTGCTCGCCTTTCACTGTTTGTCATGTGGACCCCCTTCTCAAATGTGCCTTGACTCCTGCCTCTGTCTATGTAGCTTTTAAACTCTTGAGCACAAGCAGTCCGCCCTGGGGATTACTTACCTCTCCTACCAGTTTTTAATGTTGGCTCATCTTCTGGCCTAAATTAGGCCACCATGGCAAACAAACACATAATTAAAAACCCAAGAAAGACAACTGCAGATGCACTTCTTAAATTGATTTTCATAATGTTGGTGTATGCCTCCATGTACTCTTGCATTTTTTTCATAATTTTATTTCTTTATATAACCTTTTGGTAGAAGAAATTTAAGGATGGGTGTTGTGGCAAGCTTTATGTTATTTTAAATCCTATGACTTATTTTGTTTCTCACTTTCTCTTTCTTAAATAACGAAAATTGCTTAATGGGTCATAAAACGCATATTCCTATTCCTTAATACCTGACCTGACATACTGGTATACATTTTTAATCAAGGTTTCAAATGATTCTATTTGAAATAGTATTAGAAACAATGGATAAAATTCCTTTGCTTACAATACTCCATCACAGAAGCTCTGTTTAAATAGTATGTAATGTAAGTATTTTGAAAATTTGTATGTGTAATATGCACAACCCAGGCCAGTGTTTGTTATAAAGACACCTTAACTATATTATTTTTACAGGCATTAGCTTGGTAATTTCTTGATGCCTATTACAACAGTACATGTAGCATGTTTATAGTCAGAAGTCAGTTTTTAGAAGTCACACAAGAAAATGTCCTTTGTTTAAAACAATACCTCTGACTGCTCTACTGCATTAATTTGTTCCTAATATTTTAGTATGTGATGTTCAAGCATCAACCAAGTTGGCATTAACTGAAGTTGAAACCTTTTAAGGATGAATATGGCTTAAATCACCTTCGAGAATTGAGGGTGATAATCTTGAAATTGGGTTAAAATGAAATGTGACATTACAGTGACAGTCTGTGGTTTGCAAGAGTTGGAAGTGGCATTATTTATTGCCCTATTCCTTTGTGATTTGTTTTTAGGAGGTCATATGAAGTGGATTAATGGAAAAATATGTGAATGTTTATACACATGAATATGTAGCATATACATACTTAACTATTTCATTTTATACAGTCATATCCTAAAGAAAACAAAGTGCCTCTTTGCCACAACACAGTAAGATGCTGAGGAACTAAATCTAACTTGAAAATTTGAGTGACCACAAATCTCTGAAAATGTTTCATTCCATTTTAGTTCAGAGAGGTTAGATTATGGAATGAATTGCTCACTACTTTAAAACATAATATATAAAGAGTTGAATTTTTTGGTTTTTGACATCCAGGGGAATGATTTTGCTACCACTACATGGTGTTTCTGCTTCACTACTTTTATGTCATATAAATTTCTTATTTTGTGAATGACTGTCTTGATGAGCCTATATGTATAAATTTCAATAGTTACATATGAACAATAGTGGTTGGTAAATATTAATTATTTTTTGTCTCCAAACCAAGAATCTGGAAAAGAAAACACAAAAGTTCCTACTCCAAAAAAGATTGAATGAAACCCTTATCAGAGAAACTATTTACTAAAATACATAGTACAGAACATTATATAGAGTAGGAACAAAATTAATATTCTAGTCTACTTTCATTACACTTACAAATTGTGGTAATTCCTCTTCAGGAAGATTTCTTATTCACATACATTTCATTTTTGTATTGGTTACCTATGGATTTTATAATTATGGCTATAGTATCACCACCTAAGCTAATAATTGGGGTTCAAGTCCTGCCTAATGTCTGAGTAGCTGTGTGACCTTGGGCATCTATGCTGTGGACTCCCTCAGATTTCTCCTCTACATAATAACTATGATAAGGACACCTCCTCACAGAGTAGCTCTAAATAAGTTAGCACATGTGTTTTAGATCAGAATTTCCTCAAAAATAGTAGTATTGGTATTGTGTTTTCAGAATTAATGTATTACTTTGAAAATTTTTACAATTTTCTTAATTTTTAATTGATACATAAATTGTGCTTATATATAGGGTACTAGGTGATGTTTTGATCCATGAATGCATAGTGTAATGTTCAAGTCAGGTTAAGCATAGCTCTCTCTTCAAACATTTATCATATAATGCATTACTTTTGCCTTTGACCAATTTTTATATCATTTTCTAAACAATCATATTTACATTTTAATAGTATTATATATTGCTTCATAGTCTGCCTAGTATTTCCCCAACTATTTATATTATTCCTAGTTTTTAAATTCTTTCCCAGAGTTTTCCTTCCCTTAGGCAGTGCTTATGCATGCTAGGCAAGAATCCTGTAACTGAGCAACATTTCCCAGTCCTCACTTTTATTCTTTTAGAAGTAAAGGCACCTATCTTTATTTTGTTCATTCAAGCTTCCTTTCCTACCTATCTTTGTAGTCCTCGGAGTTAGGTTTTAGAAGGTGAGGTTCCTGTGTCACATGGCATAGCCATTGTATGGATTTAAAATTATATTGCAGAATCATCATCCCAAAAAACTGAGCTGTCCTACACTTCAACTACGGGCTGCCATCACCAGTGTTGCTCATGCTAGCATTTCCTGTCTTTGTGTTATCATCTCAAGTGAGGGGCCAGGTTGAAAAATCTACCATGGTCTCTGACTCCCATCCTTCTTATTCATTTCACATTAGGGTAATTCCACTCCACCATTGTTAATCTCAAGACATTGTTAGAATTGTTCTGTGGCTTCTTTTAATAAAGTTAGAAGTTTCTCTTTTTTTTTTTTTGGTAGTGGGGATTGAACCCAGGGGCACTCCACCACTGAGCCACATCCCCAGCCCTATTTTGTATTTTATTTAAAGACAGGGGTCTCACTGAGTTACTTAGGGCCTCACTAAGTTGCTGAGGCTGACTTTGAACTCCCAATCCTCCTACCTCAGCCTCCCAAGTGCTGGGATTACAGGCGTGCACCACCATGCCCAGCACCGAAAGTTAGGTTTTATTAATTAAAGCATTATACCAATTGTCATCTACCAAGCCTACTATTTCTATTTTATTCTGTTCAGAGACTGTGTAGCTTAGTCCCAAGAATGCAGGTTTTCCAAAGAGATCCAAGTTTGAATCCTGATGCTATTGCTTACAAGCTGTGTAACGTCAGATACGTTCCATGAACTTTGATTCCCATCTTTCAGATAAGAGCAACTGTACCTGCCTTGCATGGTTCCTGTGATGTAAGGTGCATAGAATTTTGGCTGGCAGTCAGCACCTAATAATAGTTCATTTATTCATTCAATCAATCACTACTATATTCCTATTCTTGCTCTTTTCTCAAAATATTCTGGCATTTTCCCTCTCCCATCTCCAAATCATTATAAACAATTGAAATTCTTTTTTGTGCCCTCCACTGAATTTGGTATTTTTTCCTCTGAAATCATCTTTCCTCATTTTTCTCTATTGAACTTACCTACTTCAACTACTTGTTTCATTTAGGATTTGAAGATCTTGCAAATGCATGTTTTTACATATAGAATGTTTTGTTTGACTATTAAAATTAAATTGAAGTAAAAAACTGAAGGAATCCATCAATTAATATGAAAATAAAACCTGTCCATTTGATGGAAGTGGGGAAAAAGAGGAGAGAAAAGTGTTTATAAATTTTCTCCAGTGAATAAAACCATTTCTGCACCTGAGTTGCTCTAAGGTATCTTCCTGCTCTTGGTGCTGGAAGGAGTTTGGGGGAAAAGAGACATAGCTTCCAAAATTCCTTGGCTAATTATATTTACAAAGTGCTTTCCACTCCTTCTGCCCTATTTAAATTTTTAATTGCATGTACCATTTCCCTGACCTTAGGAAACTTAGAAGTTAGTTTGAAAAATAAACAAAACATTTGTTTTTAAAAAGCCCATAGGTAATGATTATGAAATAAACTATGTTACCAGCAAGATATGTCACAGAGCAAGGTTTTCAAACTCAAGTGCTGAAGAAAGTAAAGAGTATATGTGGCCCCTAAAAGCACTGAAATTAATTTCAACAATTCAAAAATGTCATCATGTTGACTGTCAAAGAACATCTGGGCCGGATTCATGGCAGATCCCTATAATCCCAGTGACTGGGAAGGCTGAGACAGGAAGATTGCAAGATTAAGGCCAACATCAGCAACTGAGCAAGACCCTGTTTCAAGAAAAAAAAAAAAAAAGACCTGGGGATGTAGCTCAGTGGTAGAGTACCCCAGGGTTCAACCCCCAATACCACAATAGCAACAACAAACCCCAAAACAAAACAACCATAAAAAAAAGGAATAAATTTTGTGGGGTCCAACTTTGTGATTACTTACACACAAATTATGTTTTATTTACAGAGCCAGTCATGGTTCCAAGGATTTTGGAGGTATGAATGCAAGGCTGGAAATGGCAAGTGGGATTTATCTTAAAGAAGACCAGAGGCCATGTACTGGGTAGAGGCAATGGATGGGGAAAGAAAGAAAGAGAAAGTAGATGATCCTTCTTTAAATCAATGATTAAAATCTGACTTTATCTAGAAAGAAATTCATGCAAAAGACAAAAGCTCCAGTGATGAAAAGGAGTTGGTGTTGATGCTGTATGCTATTAGTGGAGAGCTATAATAGACTAACACAGTAAATGTTATATTTTAGGATGATTGTGCAGGTGGCTGAAACTAAGAAGCAGAAAGGCCTGGAGGAAGGAAGATCAGTTAGAAAATGAGTTCAACAGTCCAGGTGTGAGGTCCTAAACATCACACCAAATGTACTGATGGTGAAAAATTGAAAGAAGAACACATAAAGAAACATTTCCTAAAAATAATTAAAAGAACTTGAAGTCAGATAAAATTTGGGCCTAAGAGAAAAGAAGTTTTCAAAGTTCACTGGTATTTTAAACGTGAGCAAAACATTAACTAAACTATGAAACATAACTGGCTTGGAAGGGTTTATAAGTACAGTTTCTGATGTGTGAAGTAAGATATTCAAGTGATGCAGTGTGTCTGTAGCTGGGGTCAGTGAGATGGGAGGTACAGATTTGGAGATCAGATATGAAAGCTGCAAGGAAGGAGGAATTAGAAAATGGTCAACAAGACTCAGGGGTTGGAACTCGTTCCAATAGTTTGACAGTGAAAGAAGAAACAAGTTACAATGGTAGCTTAAGCAAGTAGGAGAATTAAGGAGAGTTTTTGTTTTTCAAGAAAGTGGAGGAAAGTTGGAAAGAATCAGTGAATTAGAGACGCCTATTTCCTGTGGGAACGGTAATTTCCTGTTGGGTTGTTCCCCTGCCTAAAAAAAGTCATATGATCAAATTGATCAGAGTTTAAATCCCACATTGATTTGAAAATTAGGTTCTTTTAAAAAAATGTTCTGGGAACAGAGATGTAGGATGAGAGGAAGAGAGCTGCAGAAATGAGGGGAAGACGCCACCATAAATCCCTGAAATTGTGGGTGAATTAAAAATGTCTTTGTAGGATTCTTCTCTTATGACCTATATTTAGCACCTACTATGGATTTTTGTGTGTGTGCTTTATTGGATTTGTAATGCAATGACAGATATTTTGCTTTTTGTTTTGTTTTTTGCAGTGCTGAGAATCAAATCCAGGGCCTCTTGCATGCTAAGACAAGTGTTTCACCATTGAGCTACATCCCTAGTCTCCCCCCCCCAGTGATAGCTTTTTATTAAGAGTTTTGAAAAATTATAACTGTCAAGACCCAGTCCCTGCATGAAGGATCATTATGATCATTTACAACTGGGTCAGGCACCGCTCTTCCTCTTCAGTGTCTGGTTCCCTCCCCTTCTGGCAGATGAGTGGGCTGCTTTCCTCACTTATGGCCCCTAAGGGTGGACATGCTATGCAATATGCTTTGGTCATAGCAGTGACAACTCAATGCTGTCTTGTTTTCCCACAGTGATTGACTGTGGACATGCGTGTTGTCCTGGGAGAGTGAGAAATTGTTACCAAAGTTAAGGCAAAAGCTCTGGGTCTGGGGGGCCCAATGGATCAACTATGACTACCTGCCCCCAAAAGCCAATGGAAGAGATGAGCAATGGCCAAGGTAGAAAAAGACCTTTATTTAGTGTGGCTGCACCAGAAAGAATAGAGAGGTATAGTGACCTAAGGTCTGTCTTCTAGGGGCTGACAGGAACTTTGTTGTTTTATAGAAAGGGGAAAAAGGGCAAAGTCAGGGATTTGCATGGCTGGGGGTTTTGTATATCCAGCAAGGTGGATAATCTTGGTTAGGCCCTGGTCTGGTTGATCATTATCTCAGGTGTGGTTCACCCCAGTTTTGCTGGCTCTGGGAAGGTTGATGTCCTTTGAAGGGCAATTTGATTCTCATTGAGATGATTGTTTCTCTTCTGCAGGGCAACCTCAGTTACTGTTGTTGGGTAAACTGGTCTTATTTGGGGATGGGTGGCAGTTTCATCATGAAGCAATCCATAAGCAAGGCTCACTGCCCCTAGAACCTAAGTTAATTGCAGGGGAGAAAGACTTAGGAGAAAAGGAAAAGCTAGACCCCTCTGACAATCGTAAGTGGAGACTGTCATTAACAAGGTCATGTTACCGATGAGGAAACTGAGGAGTAAAGAGGTTTAGTAACTTGTCCATCATGGATTGAAGGTTCAAACCATGTTGGTCTGATTTTAGATTTTCAGTGCTTAAACACTGCAAAATACCTTCCTAATTTGTTCACAAATGGTGAGCCATGATTCACACTGAGAACAAAACCTGGATTTTTATTCTGATTACCTTCATCAAACCTTCAAACTTGAGATTCAGCTACTCATTAGTAAATTTTCAAAATAAAAGACAAGATACATATTTCTTTTGTTTTGAGGAAAGATAGCAGTTTGTAAAGATGAGAATCCTTGATTAGACTGTGAGTTACCATTAGCTGACATAAGTCTACTCATAGTGAGTTTATAACAGAACCATGACAACCAATGAACTAACTGGTTGATCATTTGCAAATGGGGAGACGGAAATAAACTCTGAGGATAAGGCGAGAAACCCTTGCTAATGAACAATATTTAAATGAGCATTTACTTCACACCTCTGTTGTACAAAGGACTGAATGGGAAGTTATGGGAATTCAGAGACAAATACACACAATACCTTAGGGAGCTCACAATCTAGTGATACCGTGACATCAATAATAACAACATCTAACATTTTTGAACATTAAAAGTGTGCCAGTATACTAAAATCCACAGAATTGTGCATTTAAAGATATGTGCCAGGTATTTCATATCCATTTCTCATTTAATCTTCAAATTCTTCTTATGTAATAATTTTACATTATATAAAACAGAGATATCTGAGACTCAAAGAGATCAAGTTACTTACATGAGGACATAAATTGGTTGGTAGAGCTGAAACTCAAACTGACTTTAATTGGAGATCAAAGCCCATGCCTTTCTTTTCTATACTTGTATTTTTAAAACTGTATTAGATCAATACTGGCAGTATGGTACAAGAATTGAATGTATGTATAAAGAAACACCTTGTGCTAAGAGTTATAGTTTTTGCAGTTATTTTCTACTTATTGGAAATGATTCTGGCTTTCTATTTACAATTGTGACATGCAGTTTTATTTTAAAATAAATATACTTATTTTAAGTTAAATGGATTAAAATTAAATTGTGAAGATGATATTTGATTGCTCAAGTGTGGAAAATATTGCTCTAGACAACATTATACTGTGACTCTTGGAAGGTTAGGCCACTCTGCTATAACAAAAAGCCCCAGACCTAGGGGCTTAAGAAAAATGATTGACTTATGGGTTCACATTATATATTCCACACTACTAGAAGGGGCAGTGTGTGTGCTCAGTGTTTCTGTCCCATGTAGTTACTCAGGAGCCAGGATGACAGATTAAGCCCATGAACGATTTGGAGCTTGCACCATATCCCAAGGGCAAGAGGGATTAGTGCTTTTAATGGCTTTTGTTCTAATCATGCTAGCACCTGCAATCAGGGCCTACAAAAACAATTCATGCTGCCTAGGGACCTATCACTAAAGTTTTGCTATTCAAATCTAATATATGAAAATCCAGAAATATGCTGTAAATAAATATAGAGATTGTTGTGGCTACAAAAGAATTCTTTACTTAAATAAAGGATTATGCTTTTTTAGAGTAAATATCCCCTAGGATAAGCTATTTGAAATTAATTTTTCTTTTTTTTGTTGCAGTGCTGGGGATTGAACCCAGGGCCTTGTGCTTGCGAGGCAGGCACTCAACCAACTGAGCTATATCCCCAACCCCAAAATTAATATTTATTTAATCGTTTATACTGAACTTTTTAGAAAGTGCTCCATGATTTAGAATTTTGCTTGTTTTACATTGAATATAAGAATGTAACTATTTTAAATGTGAACATTGATTTTATTAACATTTAGAGCAAATGGATTTTCTTTTTTCGCAAAGAATGCAATGAAAGAAAATGTCATTTACATTCTAAACATTGTTAACAGGTATAATTTTGAGAGGGAGTAACACTTCTTATAGTGATTATTTAAGCTCCCCAATTCTTGGTTTGTTTCCATATCAGAGCCTACCATGTTTTATTACTTGCTTACCAAAATGTGTTCTCCTGTAACTCCTAGAAGGAGAGGTCTGTTAACTTTGTCTTTCTAGAATTTGACACAGTACTTGGCTCCTAGTAGATGCTCAATCAGTGTTTGTTGAGTGACTAAATAAAAACATTCTTTGCAGTTTTCATACTAAATTCTGATGCAAAAGGCTTTCCCAGTAAGTTTTACCTCTGCCACCCATGACTTTTTTTATTTATCACTCCTCTTTGGTTGCACCTTTGCTAGATCTAACAGTTAATCCCAAATAAATAAGAAATACACTTATAGAGAGCCAATAGATCGTTAAATTGTTGATTCCTGTGACTCTGTGAGAAAAATGAGTGTATCTGTGCAGTCAAGAAATAAATTCTAGGCAACCTTAGCATAGTTGTCTAGTTTTGAAACATTAAGGACAATTTATCAGCCATTACACTTTAGTTAAGTACTAATCAAGTTTATGCTTCTTTTCCACAATAAGTAGAAGAGGACAACTCTGATTGCAAGGGAACACTAAAACCATTTATTACATGGTCTTGAAATGCTTCAGACTTTAATTTCTATAAAGAGCATATGCTTGTTGTGTTTAAATGCCCATTTCACAAAAGCCAGACATCTCAACCAGGACAGTTAAGGAAGGAAATAATTTGCAAAAAATTAGATTCTGCCTGTATCCTCCCACTTTCTAAGCATTTTTTTCTTTTAGATAAATTTCTATTATATCTCTTTATATTCTTAAGGGTACAGACTCATGGAGACTCCAAATTCTGCATTACTTGTGCCATTGGGAGTACTGGCTCTCAAATTATCCACATTCCCTCTATTCAAGCTTAGGCATCATTCCTCATCCTTGAAATTTATGTGACAAGCCAGAATTGTGGCCATGTTTGTATTTGCTTCTGAGAGTGCAAAACTTACAAAGAAGTAGAAAGCAGATGCACTTAGGGCTCAAATTAGCACTTGAGTCAGTAATAAAGGACCTGCAAGTAATTAAACCACATCAGAATAATGAAATGATTGCACACAGTATTGAGGGAGGCCCACTACAGCTAAAGGAAAGGAGGACCTGGGTTTTGAGGGAAGCATTTACCTGCCAGATGTTTTCTTTTGATGCTAGTGAAAAATGACATTTTTCAGAGGCTTCTGAATCATACATCTTTGTTTAGATGAAATATAAAACTGGGCTCCCAATATATTTATACTTTCTGTGTTTTAGAGCATCTGTATCTAAGAGCTGATTTTTTTTGGAGTTCTTTATTAATCAGAGAGGCACTATGTAAACCAGAAAGAATATCCTGGGGGTGTGGGTAGGGGTGAGGAGGAGCCATTGTCTAGCAAACAGGCCAGTGAATCTTTCTCCCCAGCCCATGTTATTATTGTAGTTTTGTTTCCAAAACAACACTTAAAGCTATTTAGATGGAGGGGAGTGAATAGGGATGAAGAGACCAATTAACCAATTTTTCTTGGCCTTTCCTCACACATAGACACATTCTGTACAACACCCCAGTTTTGATGTATTATTTTAATTAATCCCAGTCTTTTGATTCCTGCAAAAAGAAGGTTAGCAAATGTAACAATGCTCGGGAGTTTCTTTATCGTAAAAGACACATAATTTCAAGCATTTAATAAGGTAGATTTATTCTGGGTAGTTTAGCTTGCACATTCACTCAAACAGCCCTCCCCAAAGACAACATTAAAAATGTGATTAGTTAGCTGCCATCAATAACACAAAATAGGAAAATGCTCTCTGAAGGGACAGCTTTGTGGAGGGCACTGCACAGTGTGTAGTAAAAATATATGGCCTAATAAGTTTACATTTGCAGGCTCATTTGTTAAAACTCTTGAATTTCTAATTTGTGTCGGAAAGATAAATGGATGGAGCCATGGTAAAGTGTGAGATTAATACTGATGGATGGGGATTCGGTTTTTTGCTAGCCTCTTAGTTCCACACAACCCAGTAGGCAGTTTATAGGAAAACCAAATGTAAATAAAAAGAAGGACATTATTTACTCTGGTTGAAACCAATTACCAGCTGTTTTGTTCTGTTCAGCCCCACAGTTAAGAAAATTTCTATATAATCTAATTATTATACTTCAGTAATCAAAAAGCCGACAATTTATAATTTGATGTTTCTTAGAGTGGACCTCTGAAGCTCCCTATGGAAGGAGCAGTTAGGCTCATCTAAGTCTCTGTATTTCACAAAGTATTTCCTCAGTCAAATTATCCCTAAAACAATATTTCTGGACACCATGTAGGAAGAAGCAATGGGTTCTGAGAAAATACAAAAGAATAGTGGATTTTTCCATACCTAAGGATTTAGGAAGACAAAATGAGATTTCTGTAGGAAATAGAGAGCAAAGTGTGGATTGAATGCTTCTTTGCCATCCTACTTCACCTCCCACCCCACCATCACCTCCAAAAAGGCACCAGGGCACAACACAGTAGGTTTTAACAACTCCTCTGCCATGGAGTTTCCTGAGTGGCAGCAATGTTCAATGTTTAGAAGTGGCAGCAATGTTCAGTGCAGAGGAGGAGGGAAATCAATATAGGAAACAGTTTGGCCAAAGTCATTCTAAAATCACCTCTAGCTCCTTTGAAGGAAGCCAGGTATTCTACTAATACAAACTCAAAATTTTGTGCAGAGAAATCATAAGACTTGCTTGGAGGGGTAGAAACCAGGAAGGTAAATTCTGCTTCTTTCCTCTTCCCTTCACTCCTCTCTTCTCCCCTCTCCTTCTCCCTTCACTCCTCTCTCCTCCCCTCTCCTTCTCCCTTCTCCCTCCCTGGCTCTCTTTCTCTCTTCCTCCATCCTCACATACCTGGAAGCAGCCTCCAGAAGAAAATCTCCAGCCATCCTGAGTGCTTACCAGCTCCACTCTCTTGTTTCAGCACAGAGGAAAGGGCTTTGGCCAAGGGAACAGAAAACATCTAGGACTGGCTCTGGTTTTGTGGCTTAAAAGCTTTGAGATGGGCAAGTTCCTCACCATCTCAGAATCTCTTTTTCTTCATCTCCAGAGTGGCAAAAAATATGATTCATTGTAAAGGCTATGTGAAGATGAGATAGGATAAACAGTATAGTACTTTTAGAAAGTTGTTCATTTCCTTATCTATCCTTCATGAAAATGAAAACTAACCTAAAAAATGTTAAAAATTCCAAAGGAAAATTTAAAGAATAATCTGTGTGGCCTCGTCAGTAGGTGTTGATGTTAACCATAACATCTCTGTCAACATGATACTCTCCCTGGGTTGTTGTTAATTCAGATTGGCTGACTCCGAGGGGTTGCAAGGGTAGGTGTGGGCCCCTCATCCTACTGCTTCTCTACAACATGAGAAACCCAAGCTTTCACTGTGGTGTGCCCTGGCCTCAGGCCAGTGGCCTTTCTGGCCTCTCCTGAGACTCAGTAGCAATATTTAGCCTGGGGCTCTTCACAGAGATTTCAGAATAAAGTATATCCGTTGGCCTGGCACAGAAGGGCAAAGATCTTCAAAGAACCATCTCCAACCACAGTGTAGCTAAGGTTGGTTTTGATGCTGATTGGCGTCTTGTGCTCTGGCTAAGGTGGGTCCCGGAAGGTGGCCCTCTTTGAAGTCATTGCTCCTCTGATCTGTTTAGGAATTAGCAGGAGGTGTTCACAGCTAGTCAGCAGATATTTATTGAGCCCTTAGTATGTTTCTTAAAAAGACCTTTTTCATAGGGATGTAAGAAAATTATGTTCACCTGTTTATGATGTACCCAAGGTCAAGTGTCTGCCACATGAGTGCAAAGGAACGGAGACATTGCATCATTCTGTGTGATTCTGATCAGATGGTGAAAGGACTAAACATCCAAACATATAGAAAATTTTTATTAGGAGACATGTCCTAAAAAATGAAGCAATATATAGAATAAAGCAGAGGGGCTTTTGAACATTTGCTTTGGTGAACATTTTTTGTTGAGAATTGGAAGCTGCAGATTACTTTAGGAAATTCTGGGAATAGATTTAGTATGCACTTAAGGCCCCTTGCTTAGGGCTAGGAGGAATTAGGGGGGTATAAAACACATAGAATAGAGGTATTCTCTCCTTTTATGGGCCTTTGATCTAAGGCCAAGAGGGGAATTTGTGTTGGTTGGTGAATACCCCCATAAACTCTAAAACAGAGATAAGAGCTTTCCCAGAGTTTGAGGTGAGTATGTGGTAAAACATAAAGAAACAGATTAAGTTCAAAACTTCTAATACTATATTCTTTTACTTAAAAATTTTGAGGAGCTGGGGGGTGTCGCTTAGTGGTAGAACATGTTCCTAGTCTACGTAAGACCCTGGGTTCAATTCCAAGCTTCCCCAACCCCCAAAACACTCTTCATGGTTTTCTGTTATGCACAAGATAAAACTCCAAGCTTCTCAGCTTGGCACATGAGACCCATAGTAATTTATCCACCAGATTTGTCTTTGTATCCTTACATTCCCTGCTAATACAGCCTCAGTCATAAGAAGCACATTTATAGGTTCTCAAAAGCACTGCCCTTCCAGGCATTGGACTGGAAAGTTGCCCTTGGCCTCTGCTGACTGCTGACTCCAGCCCTACATCTTCAAGGCCTTGCTCAAATGCTGCCTCAAGTGGAACAGCCTGAGCATCTCCCTTCCCTCTGCAGCTCCCTTGGGTATTTTTCTCTTGCAGTCCTCATATGTTACCTGTTTGCTGTTTCCATATGTGAACTAAGAGCCCCTCAAAGAGAGAAATCTGTGCTGTTGTCCCCACACTTAGTATAAGGATAAGGTGGAATGAGGGGGAGTTTTCCACAGTCACTTATGTGCTGTGGCTGAACATACACTCTGAGCATGGCTGAGGCAGTCTGGGAGAGGTTGGAGGTAGCTACCCAAGAAATCAAAGGCAAATTTAAGTGTTTTGGATGAGTAACTGGCATTGAATCTGTGATAACATTTTTCCATTGTTATTGTAAAATGTCTTTATTTTCAAGTGACATTTAGGCTCATTAATAAGCATGCTTGTGGCTTTTTGCTCTTTAAAAAAAAGAGCACAGGGCAGGTGACAGTTCTCAGCCTGTATTGGGTTAGAAGTGAGTAAACAACACTGATTTGAATAAAGCACATGAGAAATGAATGTCCTATATTTGGAAGCCACAAACTTTCAAACTCCAAATTTCATTTGCTCAAACATTTAGAAGTTGCAGTTCTTATGTCAATAATCAATAACCTGAGTCCCCCAGAATCAAGCAACCTGTCAGTCCCCTGTTTAATCAGAACTTTATGAAGGATTAAATTTGTAATGAATCCTTGTAAAATTTGCTTTCAGTCTTCTCCACATTAATGACAACCTTGCATCTGTATATCCACATTTGCCTCTCAGTGGGAGTACGTATTTGACATTTCAAAGACTACAAAATATGATCTGGAAAATAAACACTGCTGTAGTAATTTTGATGGTTGATCATCTGTTTAATGTAATGTCAGTTAACTTTGAGACTGTAAATTAAGCTGACTTGATTTGTTATCAATTTTCAGTGCTGTTTAACATCGTGAACAAAAAAAGCAAAACAACACCCCCATAAGTTTCAAATATAAGGGTGGGTCTTTATCTTTATGAGAAGAACTGTCAAATGTTTTCCAACATCTAAATGTAGGTTGCTTTGATTAAGTCTAAGACACAAAAGGCATTTTATGTTTTTAGATTTAAGGAAATGATATTGCAGATGAAGGATCTATTGCTTCATTCTTTATCTTATTTCACAATATTGGCCATTAAATCAATCTGTTATAGAAAAACCTGAAATTTTAACAAAAGGAATATTGTAATTTAAACACAAAACTCATTAAACACCAATTTAGAGAATTCCAAAGGAAATTCCTTTTATGAATCAGTATCACCTAAAAGATAAGCCTTGGTTGCCTCCATGGGTAGGAGCTTTGGAATTCTGTAAATTGGTGTTTAATGAGTTTTGTGTCTATATGGCAATATTCCTTTTGTTAAAATTTCAGGTTTTTCTGTAACAGATTGATTTAATGTCATAGAGGCCGAATTTGAGGATTGAAGTTGTTATTATATTTCAGAGTCTGCTGATGTGGGCAAATTATTCAGCATGCAGAAACTTTTATGTTCCAGATTCCATCTTTTGAAAGGAAAGAAATAAATTTCATAATCTCATATGTGACACAGATCTAAGAAGTGCTGGTAATCCACTTCTAATGCAACAAATACTGGGAGATTGCTATAGAAATAACCACTTTGATCATAATCTTCTTGTCTGGAATTTATGGGTATTTAGAATTAGGAAAGAAGGAAGGAGTGGAATGGATGGAAAAGAAAATTAATTTCTAAACGTCATTTTCTATTTATATCAAAATAACATACATAATTCAAAACATCAAGATATTTTGTAAAGGTATATAATGAAAAACTATATCCTTTTCCCTGTTCTTCCCTCACCTCAGTTCTGCTCCCCAGAGACATCTACCATCAAGTGTTTTAGTTGTTTCTTGTAGTCTTCACCTCTGTATTTCTAGATAATATGCTTCTATGGCTATTTGTTTAAGTGTGTTTAACCAATTTGTGACTTATTTATCAATTTGGGAAATACCTACTGAATCCCCAGCATGGTAGATGAGGATATAATTTTCTTAAATCCTCTTTTCCCCCAGATCAATAGTTTTATCACTATGATTCAATACAGTTATGCCCTAATTTTTTTCCAGTCATGCTATAACCTGCACAGCTGTTAATTCAGATACCAGACAAGGCAAAAGGATTCCAAGGTTGAGGCCAGCCTCTCATGGCCTTCTGATGGGACAACCTGAGCATCTGCGGGGGTCAGATACCAAACAAGGGCAAAAAAGACAAACAGACACACAAAGAGAAAAAGGTGGGACCAGGTGGTTCATCATCCCCTGATGAGAGATGAATGACCCAGAGCTTGCTCAGCACATTTATTATATTGGTTTCACAAAAGGCTATTTGTGGGAAAGTTTCAGCAAAGCAGGCAATCTGAAAAACACAGTATGGGTGAGACATTAGGGTCATCTTGTTTTGCTCAGAATTCTCTATTTCTGGGAGTTGGTGTCTGAACTCAGCCTCCACTGATAACTCTGAGCCTTTATGCAGAGTTTCCTCAGGCTGATGTCACCCTACACTGGTGACTATCTCAACCTACACTTTTGCTATGGGCAGTTCTCAGCACAACACAACCACAAGAGGGTCAGACCATGATTCAAATTGCTGTTCTCCACAAATCACATAAGGCTTTTATTCAAAGGCAAAAGATACAGTACTTTAAGATAAAGAGAGAGTACAGGCTAGTGTGGAAGGTTCTAGAGACATCCAGACTCAAGATCTCTAGGATCTTTATTTACAAAAGCTCATGCTTCATTGGAACCACCAAGATCTATGCAGTGGATCTTGGCTTTAGGAATTTCCAGAGGGCTTTTTGTACATCGTAACTTTTTATTGAAAATCTTTTTGTGCTTACATTATTCAGGTAATGTATATCTATATCTATATTTATATATGTATATGTATATCTATATCTATTTTTTTATTAGTAACCAAAACAATGTCTTTCCAATAGACGTTATTTTCCTGGTATTAATAATTGTCAATGATTTTCTTTTGGTAAGTTTTCTGCTGTTTTCATAAATCTTTCCAAACCCTGTGAACAATACCTCAATGCAATTTTTAAAGTGATCAAATGAATCTGATCATCTGGTGGGTCTTCTCTTTCTTACTTCATCCTTGACATTCTCTTGGGGGTCTTTCATTCACCTACTCCAATCTGGGGCTCACTCTAGGATGGTTACCGCTATCATCTGGCATCCTCCCTTTATTATCACCCTGAGATTATTTTTTATTCTTCTGTGTTTGATCCCCTGAGTCCTGGATCCCATGATTTCCTCTTTCTTGATTTACTTTTTCTCAGTTTAGAAAAGAATACAAATGGTCCCTGATTTACAATGGTATGGCCTACTAATTTTCAATTTTATGATGGTGTGAAAGTGATGTACATTCAAGAAAAACTATATTTTGAATTTTGATTTGTTTCCTTACACTAGCAATGTGTGCAGGCACTGTCTTATGATACTGCAGCTCCCAGTGGACCACAGGATCACTGCAGTACACAGCCAGTACTCTATAGTTTACTGCATTGCTAAGCTAGGCCACTCCATTAGATGTATTAGTTAAATGCATTTTGGGCATAATATTTTCAACTTATTATGGGTTTATTGGGTTGTGGACCCTACCATAAGTTGAGGAGTACCTGTATACCAATAATTTATAAGAATGGGTGCATGATAAATAAATGATTTAGGAAGTTGTATGGCAGAAAGTATTTTTTATTTTAACCTCATACTCGATTAAAAATTTGGCTGGGCATAAAATTTGAATTTGAAATTATTTGTTCCTTAGAATGTGGGTCCTTTTCATTTATTGTGCTGGATTCTTGTTGGTGCTTTCCATCTTAAGATCTGTTTTTCATTCTGAGAAGTATCCTTTCATAATTTCTTTGATAATGTCCTCTTTATTATCTCCATTCACAACTTCACTGCTCATTTGTGGGGCTTCCTAGGCAGATCCTCAACTTAAAATCTCTTCAGAACTTTTTAGCTGTAACCTTGATTTTTGTCTCAGTTGTTTAAATATAACTTTGTCTTTCAAAGCAAAGCTAATTAGGCACTTATAGTTTAAGTATTCTAGGGAGCTTTCATGTTCTTTGCCTCTTTCTTACTTTTCTAATAAATAGCATTTTGTTCTTGTTTTATAGAAGTGATCTCCTTTTTTCATTTCTCTGCAGATATTCCCTTCCTTGCTTCCACCCACGCTTCCTTCCTTCATTCTTTCCTTGCCTTCTTTCATTTTCTTCTGTATGGGTAAGGTCTCTGTTTCTCCAACAACTCCTCTCCCTTGGCCTAGGATTTTAGGTTTCATTTTGGAGGTTATTCTCAAATCACAGTGTTCATTTACTGTATTTTTTTCTTTTGGAATTCAGTTAGCTGAAAAATTAATCTTAAGAAACTGCTGAGGGGACCTGGGCCTTGCCCAGGAGTGAGCTTTGTGTGTGTGTGTTCAGTGTACTCATGGCTAGCTTATATTTTTTGGAGTAGTGCTAAATATTTGTGGCTGGGTGTTTAAATATATGTGGCTCTGGAGCATTTGACTTTCTCAGGAAAATAATTCTTGAATTTCCTATCTTGGCACATAGGATTTGGAGCAGAATATTGGTTACCAAAGATTTGGAAGCTGAGTTGTTGCATGTTCATTGAGGGGCTGGGATTCTCTCTGTTTTCAGCCTGATGTCTCACTGCTACCTCTCCTTGGTACAAGTAGCCTCCCTGATTCAATTTCCCCTGATCGCAAGTTCTCTAGTAAACTTCCTTGAAGGGTTGGGAGGAGTGGCTTTATATACTATTATGGGTTATTGAGCATTTCATTCATTGTGCCTTTTTTTTCAATCTCAGGTTTTGTCACCACTTTATATTTATTGGATATCTCCAATTATTGAGCTTTTGGGGGGGGCTCTGTGATTGAGGACAGCTTACTTCTTGATGAGTTGTATGCAGGTTCTGTCTCCTCCAAATCAGATTGCAAAGATTTTCATTTTCTCAAACTTGGTGTGGTCTCTTGTATTGTTTTCTTCTCTATTTTTCTGTTTGCTTCTGTGTATTTGTGGTTTTCTTTTGATTATTTACTGTTGTTTTAGTTTTTTTTAGGGAGTGGAAATAAAACTCATGGGTTTCAACTGACATGTTTAAAGAAAGTTCTGAACATTTAAAACATTTAACTTATTAGTAGTTACACTTGTACTCTGTAAAATTGTGGGTATCTCTCTTATCATCATAACTGCCTTCAAAAGGAGGCATCAGTATCTGTATTTTGTAAATAAGGGAATCTGAATTTCATAAATAAATAAGGGATCCAACATCATATGATGGTGAATTGCTGAGACTGGGTTTGAACCCTGTGCATCTGACTCCCAAATCTCATTGTTTTTCTGGGGTGCTATAGTGCCCCTTCTTTTGAAAGACATCATGTTGAGTCTTCATCTTAGCACATCTGCAGGATTCAACAGTGATATTTTAACTATGTTTTAGGAAGCAGAGTTAAAGCTCTATCCTTAGACAGGCAACTGTGCCATGGATTTGAGCACTAAGACCATCCCTGTTTCTTGATCTGGTTTTCAGGTAGCTTCCCTGAAGCCTCACTCATCTTCTGTATGGGGCTCTCTCTTCAGTGGCAAGGTCAATTTCATTCCCAGTCTCTAGCACTTCCCTTCCTGGATGTCATTCTGGTTCATGGCTTCCATTCTTCTGGATGACTAATTTACACTTATTCTATTCTCTAACTCCAGCACCCTCTTTTTCCTACTCATGGTCAACTAAGGACCTTGTTTCTTTTATCTCTGGAAAAGTGGAATCTATAAGAAATGAATTTCTGTTCTCCTTCAACCAAATCTACCAACCTGTATTCATACCACGCACCCTGTATTCTCTCTTGGTGCACTGGATGAACTATTCCATCTTCTAACTTAAACTAAGTCCACCTAGGCCCCTGAATCACGGAACTTTTTGCCTACCTGAGGGCTATGGTATCATCATTTTCCCCCTCTCTGTTGAAGTATGTCTATAAATATACATTGTGGTATAATATTTTCCATTTAAAAAACATCTGCCTTGAATCTTGAGTCTCCATATAACCACCTTTCCCTCTCTCTCCTTCCTTTTAAAGAAAAGTCCCTGGGGTTCACTTTTCTTCTCACATTATTTCTCAAATCTTCTCAAATTGGTCTTGTATATTTAGCACTATACTGAAACTACTTTCATCGAGAGCACCAAGAATTTCCCTGCTGCCAAGTCCACCATGTGAGCCAGAGTGCTCACTTACTAGTTTACCAGTGGAGTTTGGCCCCGTTGTTCCCCCACCCCCTTCTGGAAACACCAACTGCATTCAGCTGTGCCTTGCTACAGATTTTCCTCTTTCAAGGTCATCCATTCCAGGCTCCTTTCTCAGATCTTCCTCTTCATCCTGATGGCTACATAATGAAATGTTTAAGAGTTCTGTTTCTGAATTTTTCCTTATTTTGGACATTGATTTCTTAATTGATACATCCATTCCTGATGCTTTAATCCTACTAATATGCCAATGACATCAGTAAGTGTTTCTTCTGCTTGCAATTTCCTCTCAATCTTATACTTAGATATTCAACTATCTCCTCCACATCTTCACTCGGTTGCTTAACAGACTTCTGAAATTCAACATGCTCAGTGAAACTGTTGAGTCCTTCTTCCACACCTATTCTTCCCTCAGTGTCCCTCATTTCTGTAAATGGCTCCTATTTCAACCAAATGTTTTTAATCTCCAAACCTTGAAGATCATCCTTGACATCTTTCTTTCTCTCAAACTCTACGTCCAATTCATTAGCAAATGTTGATGCTTTTACCTTCAAAACAGATCCTGTGTATAACCTCTTCTTACCACTTTGATGACTATCACTGTAATTCAAGCTGTCCTTATTTCTCATCTTGTGTGAGACAATAGCATCCTAACTAGTCCTGCTTCCATAGTTGCTTTCCCGTATTTTATTCTCCACACAGAAGCTTGATATTTTAAGAGTGTAAACCAGATTATTCCATACCCTGCCTTATATTGCTTTGCTCTTTTCTTTATAGCACTTGCTTTTAGTGGGCATTGCACCATTACTTGATAATTTACTTACTTTACTGCCAGATTGTAAGCTCTATGATAGCAGGGACCAGGTTGGTCTTGTTCACCTTCATATCACCTGTGTCTAGGGGAGGGGCCTGACGAAAGTATCGAATGAATGAATAGATGAATAAGTGATCTCAGAAGTGACCTCTTCCTGGGATCATGTGTCTCTTTATTTCCACTGTTTTCTCTGTCTTCTTGCTTATAGTAACTTTCCCACAGATCTCTTAACTACATAAAAATTTAATGTTATGCAATTTGTTCTATTGCCCTATTCAATTTATTTAAATATAGTTTAGAATGCTGAGTAATGGAGTAAAGTGTATAATAAGTAGACAATTAAATGACAATTTTTTTAGGAATAAAACTCTATCATCACTGTTTTGCTGGGGATAATAAATTTGAGTTAATTTCATCTTTCAGAAAATTTTCTTTGAACATGAGCTCTGGTAAATACATAGGTACCTGCTTGTGCTGTGTGTGTGTGTGTGTGAGAGAGAGAGAGAGAGAGAGAGAGAGAGAGAGAATAGAGAATAGGCATAGTGTATTTGGGAGCTCAGTCACTTACATAGTGAAAGATATAATCTCTGCCATCAGGACCTGTGTGGCTTGGTATGGTTTGGGTAGGGGTTCCTGAGGGACCCATGTGTTAAAAAGATTTGGTCTCCAATTTGTGGCACATTGGGAGGCGGTGGAACCTTTAGGTGTGGAACCTAGTGGGAGGTCTTATCAGAGGGTGGGGTATGCCATTGAAGAAGATATTGGAACTCCATCCCTGTTTTAGTCAGCTTTTTATCCCTGTTACCAAAAGGTACAACAAGAACAACTTAAAGGAGGAAAGGTTTATTTTGGTTCATGGATTCAGAGGTCTCAGTCCATAGATGACTGACTCCATAGCTCTGGGCCTGAGGTAAGGCAGAACATTATGGTGGCATGGTGTGGCAGAGGAAAGCAGCCCAGGACATGGTACCAGGAAGCAGAGAGCAAGACTGTTCTGCTCATCAGGGACAAATATAAACGCCAAAGGCATGCCTCCAGGGACCTGCTTCTTCTATCTATATCCTACCCATCTATAGTTACCACCCAGTTACAATCCATATCAGTGGACTGGGGAAACACCTCATATCTGAACCATAACAAGCCCCTTCTTTTTCTCTGTCACATTCCAGCTGTGAGGTGAATGGGTTTGTCATGTGGTGCCACCATGAAGTGCTGCCTCATCATGGATCCAAAAGCAATGGGACCAACCAATCAAGGACTGAAACCTCCAAAACTATGAACCAAGTATAAAACTTTTTCTCTTTATAAGCTGATTATTTCAGATACTTTTACAGTAAAGAAAAGCTGACTAGCACAGGGGCCTGTGTTTAATCTCTAAATTTTCTAATAAAGAATAATGTTTCACTACCTAATGCACTTCATTTAAAACAGAGAACATGTTCCTTGTGAGAACATAATCAAAGGAAAGTACAAAATATAATTCATGACGCAATTGTGTTGGGCACAATGTTTGCTTGTTACTTTCATGTGTCTCTTTCCCCTCTTTTTCTTGGAACTGTTTGTGCAATGGGTTGTTAGACACATTCACAACAAAATGATGACTGTTTCACAGACAGAATTCTATTGGTTTAACTTAAGAACATATGGCAATTTACATATAAACTGCTTTATGTTTGGAATAATAAAAATGTCAGGACAAATAGGAAATGTTAAACATGGTGATATTTTTATACCATGTTAATATATTGTCCCATTTAAAAATTAAAATTATAAAGGAGTGTGATTGATAGTGCACAGTGCAGTTGCCAAAGAGCCTATGTGTACATTCACTTTCGGGCTGACTGCTGTTTTATTTGGTAAGTAATTTGATGGCTGCAATGCATTCTTTCGTCTTGTAACCCCCCATGAAGCCTACCTAGAAGGCTGAAGAATGTTCTGGATGTATTGACTTATGTGTAAACATGTTTCCTCTGCAGCCTTCCTCATAGGAATGGAGTGAAATATTGGTTAGCTTCTTCATTCTATCTTGCTTCCCTCTGCAGAGTTTCCTATGGTTTGGTGCTTCTGAGGTCCCCAAAGAGGGCTCATTTTCAGATCGCTTTCCCAGGTTATACAACAAGAGTACAAGGTCCTTTGAGTGCAGACAGAGGAGACTTACACCGGCCTCTTCAAATGGAATAAAATAGACTAGGCCAAGAAGGAAATACGGCGAGCAGACATGTCTCAACAAAGAATGCGTCAGACAGGCAGTAGATCTTGTATGATTTACTCAAGGCTCGTGTTTTTATTCCTTCTAAATTTTGAAAGAGGTGAAAGATATGTGTGAACACCTATGAGTATATATAAAAACAAATGTGTGCATAAAATTTTGTATCTGAACCATCTGAAATAACTCAGGCCTGTCAGCTGGATTCCCTTGAAAAAAGAATTGGTGAAGAGAAATTCTTTAAAGTAGTTATAGTCTCTTTTGGGATAAGAGAATGAATTTTGACTTGTGTTTAGAGACTACATTAATATGAGCAGTACAAAGATCTAGATAACATATCCCAGCCATAAAAAAAGAGATAAAACCAGAAAAATGGAAATTTTTGCATCAACTCAAAACTTGGACAGGGGTCAACAGGGAGTCGTTGAGCTGCGCTTTCCAGGCACAGAGGTGCCTGCTGCTCTTCTTGATGAAATGCTGGTGTGGAAGTAAATCATTTGCATTTCATACCTTTGGAGCAGACAGATAGGTGTCTAGTTCTGGAGCTAATTATAAGTAATACCCTCCTGGAGCGGCTCAGTACTTAAGTCTGGGCAATTACTCACAAGTGTGCTGTCCCTCACAGTCCTCACAGTCCAGCTAGGCAAAGTTCAGATTCTGCACCTCCTTACTGGGAGATTGCTCAGGACTTCTAGTAGTAAATTCCTTCCTGCAGCTCTTAGTCTTCTTTACAAACTTTTTGCCAAAACCTGGGGGCTAAACCAACTGTTATGGTTTAGACAAAGTGCCCCCAAACACTCATGTGTGAGACAATGCAAGAATTTTCAAAGGTGAAATGATTATATTATGAGAGGTGTAGCCTAATGAGGGGGTTAATTCACTGATAGGGATTAACGGGGTGATAACTGTAGGCAGGTAAGTTGTGGCTGGAGGAGGCACATCACTGGGGGCATGGCTTTGGGGTTTATGCTTTGTCAGGATTTATTAATTTAAACTTCTGTCTTCTTCCTCCTCTTCTCCACTGCTACAGGCAACTGGCTGCTTAATTCCATATTAGGGATATAACTGAGAGCCTGTATAAAATCAATGTCATGGCTGTCTTTCAAGAAAGAAAGAAAGACAGATGCAAAAGACAGATGCAAAAAAGATGCTTTTTTGGACAGAAAGCAAAGAAGCAAGCATTTATCCTTTGGTGCTTTCCCCCTTTCCTATCATGCCTGTATGTGTGACATCCTCAGCTATGGCTTAACAGGGCAACTGTAGGTCAGGAAGTGAGAAGCACATGTCTTGGGACTGGCACAAGGTGCTGGCTGTCAGGTTGGACCTGTATGAAGCTGGTTGGAGATCACGTAGATACTGTCACTGCTACAGTAGCAGAAATATGGGACAGGTAGGGCAAGAGACTCAGAAGTCATATATAAGTTCAATACACATGAAATAACAAATAAGTAAACAAAACCAAAATAAAATAAATCCAAAAAAGTCTAGAAGCATTAAAAGTGGGAAAAAATATAGAATATACACAAACAGTTCAATATCAAATATCACATGCTCTCACTCTTTAATGAAAGCTAAAAATGTTGATCACATAGAAGCAGGAAGTAGTATAGAGGTCACTGGATGCTGGAAAGGATAGGGGGATGTGGATAGGAAGATGGATAGTGGGTACCAGAGTATGGTTAGAAGAAGGAGAGTAGTTCTCATGTTCTATAGCAGGTTACCTATAGTCTACAATTACTATACATTCCAAAGTGACTACAGAAGAGCTTGAAGGGTCCCAACACAGAACTGATAATAGTTGAGAAGATGGAAATGCTGATTAGTTTGATTTGATCAGTACACATTATATGCATATTTCAAATTATAATATTGTACCCCACAAAGAAGCACAATATTATATAAATTTAAAAATTCCAACTATATCACACACCTATGTCAGGCACCTGTATTCCCAGGGACTTGGGAGGCTGAGGCAGAAGGATCACAAGTTTGAGACCAGCCTCAACAACTTAGTGAGATCTTGTCTCAGAATAATAATAATAATAAAAAGAGGGGCTTGGGGATATGGCTCAGTGGTTAGGCACTTCTAGGTTCAATCCCTAATGTGTGTATATATATATATTTAGTATATATTAAACACACTAGCTAAAGAAGGTATGCTCATATTAAACTTAAAATATTTTGGTTCACATCTAAAATATAAAGGCATGGAACAGTTTAAAAAATGGGAAAAATATATACCAAACAAATATTAAGTAAAACAAAAAAGATATAAATGTATTATTATTGCACAAAATAGATTTTAATAAAAATAGTAGAAATACAGAAGGACCCTAAATAATAATAAGATACTAAAATAATCAGGGAGATAATATCAACTTAAAGCTTGTATCTTTCTAACAAAATATCTTAAATATATGAAGCAAAAACTGATAGAATCACAGGAAACTCAGACCATCATAAATAATGAAAAATTCATCACATCTCTCAATTAATTATTATGTTCTTGACAAAAAATTACTAAAGGTATACAAATTTTAGCAACACAATAAACAACTTTGATCTAATAGAAACCACCACCAGACTCTTAAAGCCCACAAAGGACATTTACAAAGAAAGACCATGAACTAAATTAAAAAGCAAATCTCAACAAATCTCACATAATTGAGGTTGATAATATATACACTGACTTATTTTTTATTTTCTTTTTCTTTCTTTCTTTTTTTTGTTTTTATGTTTGTAGTTCTGGGAATTGAACCCAGGGCTTTGTGCATGCTAGACAAGCACCACCAAGTCACATCCCTAACCCTAGGTACACTGCTTTGTAACAATTCCCGGATCTTCAGAAGTTCTGGAGTCTTGTTGCAAACCCCTGAGCAAAAACAACTTTTAGGGTCACTCCACATGGAGCAGCTGTGGTACTGCCTGAATGAATGAATCTATAGCCTTGGGTTGATGGTGTTGGCAAAGGGGATAGATAGGCTTTGCTGCATGCTCTCTTTTAACAATTTACTTCCAACAATGCCTGGGTATAAATACATAAACTTCTTTTGCAGAAAATGCAAAGGAATTAAAATTGGAACATGTAGGCAAGGGCTGGAAAGAATTCAGTTAATCAACAGCTTTGGGTGCCAAGCTTCTAACAAGAAGAGTTATTGGAAATCTAACTGAGCCAATATGAAAAGATATTTAGTTTATTAGAGAGGAATGAAAAATGTTTAGGTGTTGAACTATGTCAGAGGAGGTCAGATTATATGAGTTAATGTGAAACTAACCAACTCTGCAATGGCTGTTTCATGCTGTGTCTACCATTTAGGGCCATTTCTTCCAGGTGGTATATGCTGTATGTACAGCCACATACAATTTTAATTTTCTGGATAATATTCTCATTTTGGTTCTTTTCACTGCTTTTTCTTCCTGTCCAATCTGTATTGTTGATGCAACACTTTAATTCTCACTCCTCTACATTTCAGTTTTTACCTAGACAATATAAAAGTGGATTGACATACATATACATCAGGAACCTTCTTTGATTATTCTTCCTTTAAGGAGGGTTGATAATTCTGAAGGCACAGAATATTAAGTGCTACCTGAGCACTAAACTTTACTACTGACATTACCTGTTAAGTATCTGTAAAGGAAATAATAAAAATGGCAGCTTTTTAGAGCCCATTTGTGACTCATAAAATATGGGTTAAAACCTCCCATTTTTATTACACTTTTATTTCTGTAATTATTACTGTAAGTGATAGAACAGAGCAGGGCAATCAAGAAATCAACTCTGTCAACTCCTACAAAGAGCTATAGATTCTCTGAGAATGACACAGATCTTACATTTGAAGACTGTCTATGAGGGTGTGGAAATAAAAAGTAAACAGAGCTAATGAGAAACTTTGAACTAGAGATACACTCTGAATAAAGTGAAGTTATCAAAATAATGCCCAAATCAAAGATCTGCTGAAGTCCTCGGCCCAAGCAACCTGTTCATGCCCTGTTTCGTACTTTGGGGTGACACCAGGAGATTTGCTCAAGAGTCTCCAGCCCTTAATTTGCTTAATCAGAAAATGGGGATAATCTTTGTACATAACAAAGTTTGTGTTGTGAGGATTAAGTGATCTGATGTGTGTAAATAGATAAGCATCAGTTTCTGACAGATTGCAAGTGGTTGGTAAATGCTAGTTAACATCAATTATTATCCTGGTTTTATTATAATTAATATCGATCATTGTTTTCTTTTACATGATCCAGTAGATGTCTTGTGTGGATATCTAATGTGATATTTATGAAGCTATTTTGGTAGTCTTTCTATTTTCTCCTCGAGTATCTACATATACTTGAACTAGTAATCACAACTGTCTCTTCACCATAAAAGTCTGTTTTCTCTCACTTTAACTGAGAGTGGATGTGAAGAGAGTAAATCTAACTATTAGTTCTTACAAGTACTGTGTGAATGCCTGCTAACTTCTAAGCTTTGTCTTTTTGGTTGTAAGAATAAGCCATGGGCCCTGATTTCAAGAATTTATGGTGTAATATGGTATACATATATATATAGATACATATATTGTCAAACAATAGAGAGAGCTACAAAGAGGTTGCATGGGGAGGGGAAGTGCCTGGATTAAGATTCAGATTTAAATTAAACCAATATTTAACCAATAAACTACTGGATTTCAAACACTTTTCTCAGCATTCACTGCTGTTTTGTATTGAACCAATCACCCACAGCTTTAAATTGGAACATTAGTTATTGTGATATGCAGTAATCACTTTGAAATCCCATTGCAGCAGTGTTATTTAAAATAGTTCTGTCTGTGTTTCAAGTCAGGAGAAGAGATAAAAGAGATTTAAAAAAAGTTTGCATTGCTGCTTAGTAGAATTACCTCTCTTGGCTCCTCCCAGGTCTTACATTATAATTCATTTATTCATCCACTTTGTTAACTCATTCAACAAATGTTTATGAAGCTCCTTTTATGTGCCAAAATCTGCTAGGCTTTGAGGAGTTAAAGATGAATGAGTTACATTCCCTAGACTCGGGAACTCACAGTTTAGTGAAAACAACAGTGTATCAACAGAACTGTTACAATGGCATGGGGTAAGTTCTGCAATTGACAAGGAAGCAGTGATGTACACATGTATGGTTTTTCCTTGAATTAGTTCTAATTTTTCCCTGGGAAGAATGGAGAATTTGGGAAATGTGTTTGGGTCCATGATGCCTGAGTGCCTTTGTAATTCTTAATTTTCTACTGTACACATTCCAGGTTCCTATGTTAAACATCCACACCCAGGGTGTGGGTTCTCTTTTCAATTGTCATCTCACTATTTTCCCAAATTAATTACTGCTAGCTCCAGATTGCTCTTCTTTCAGGGTCAGAATTTCAATAGGGACATCTTGAAGAAGTGATTGCTTAAATACAAAATGAGGAATAAATGTGCTAGAAGCCTTTAGTTAGTACACCTGCCTAAACTCTACCTGTTGCACCACAAAGGATCTGTGCCATATGGTGAAAACAAATGGATCTTGGCAATGGACAGATATGTTTTGTCTCTTGCTCCTGCATACCCTGGTGATCTTGGGCAAGTTGCTTATCTTCCTTTTGTCTGTTTTCTCTTTATTTCAAAGGAATAATGCACAATGGTGTGCAAGTCAAATAAAGTCAACATATGCAAATTGCCTAAAGGGATGTTCTGTATGATGCAGAAAATAACAGATTGCAATATGGATAGAGCAACAATAGATAAGGCTAATAACTAAAATATAGAGTATTCTGGGGATTGAGGTTGTGGAGGAGGAAAAAAGCAGGGACAGGAGGAGGGAAACTTAAGAATGATTCATAATTTTAAATACTGTGATCAAAGAATGCCTTGCTATAAAGGGAATGTTTGACTAAATCCATGAAAGAAGTGAGGGAAAGGAGTTCTAGGAATAGAGAACAGCCAATGCAAAGCCGGGTGCAATTAAAAATATACAAGAATACTACATGGTTAGAGAGAAAGGAGGTGTGTGTGTGTGTGTGTGTGTGTGTGTGTGTGTGTTAGAGGGGAGGAGGCAGGAAGCAGTGGGAGATGGAGATTAAAAAAACAGCCAGGGGATTTAGGGGATGGCATTTTGCAGATCTGTTGGGCCCTTTTAGTCATTTTGAATTTGGTTTTTACTCTGAAGGAGACAGGAAGCATTGGGAAGTTCTTGTGGAGAACAACATGATCAGTCTTACACTTTAAAAGGGTCTCTCGAAAGGGGTAGGTAGTATATCAGACAAGAACATGTTGAGTATCTGTAATTTAACATTCTTGGGAGCAAAAGGAGAACTGTTTTGGGGTTCAGATTTTTTTTTTTTTTGAACCAAGGGATTGAACCTAAGGGCCCTCAACCTCTGAGTGACATCCCAGCCCATTTTTTGAGACAGGGTCTTGCTAATTTGCTTAGGACCTCCCTAAGTTGCTAGGTGGATCTAGAACTTGAAATCTCCTGCTTCAGCCCCCTGAGCTACAGGAATTATAGGCATGTACCGTGCCTGGCTTCAGATTTTTGGGGGGATAGATCTGTATATATATTATGACACACATAGATGATGGGATCCAAGTCTAAACATGAAATTCATGTATGTTTCTACACCTTATGAGATAGCCTAAAGGTAATTTTATGCAATCATTTTAACAGCCACCTGTCACATGAAGTCAGGTATGAAAGTTTCCACTTTTGGTGTCATGTTGACACTCAAAAAGTTTTAGATTTTGGAACATTTTGAATTTTCAGCTTGGAAATGTTCAATGTAATCAAATGCAATGGTAGAATCTAGGTGGTTGATATAAAAATTCAACTTTGATTCTTTTCAAGTTTAAGTTTGAAAAATTTTGTAATGAAAAGTTGGGGAAAATTCATTCTGGTTGATGATCTTCAGAAAGACTGAAGGGGTCAAAGGCAGAGCCGGGAGATCAGTTGGAGGTACTATTATAATATCGGGGGAATGGTGGTTTCTTGAAGAAAGTGGAGAGAGTAAAGGTGGGAACAGAGTTTTGAATCTGGCTGTCTTTTGGAGGGAGAGCCATGAGAATTTAGTAGCAGATTGGTTTCAGGGCATGAGAAAGAGAGGAGTTGGTTTTATGTCATGTTCTTCAGCCTGAGTAAACGGACAGATATCATTACAAACAGTAGACAATAGCCAGACTGCTATATTCTATGCTTTAATTTCAGAAGAGCCTTTGCCCCACTGTAAAGCGGATTTATTTGTCTTTGGATTGTCTTTGCCCAAGGATCTTCCTTGTCTTCCTCAGCCCCAGCCGTCTGGACACCATGTGTGGCCTTTCACAGCCTGATTCACTTATGTTGCTCATTAATGCTTCCATCCAAGATTTGATATTGCTGTGGAGTAGAAATAGCACTGAACTTGGAATCAGAAAACCGTAGTCCTCTGCTTCAGATACATAGCTGAACTTTTCTGAACCTTAGCTTCCTTATTCATAAAATGAGGCTAGAGATGCATACATCAGTGGGTGTGGGAACTGAGAAACAAGTGAGAGAACATTTAGCTTGAAAGACTTATATATAGTAGCATTCTTCTTTGCTGCTCTGTGTTCCTCATATTTTACTCCACACTGGAACTTGCCCATTCTCTCCCTCATTATCCTCAAGTCCTTTATTTGCTGGGAAGTTGCATGGAATTTCTGAAGTTTTATAGTAACATCCTCAAGTGGGTAGCACTGGAAACCCTGCTTCTTCTCATACGAGGCTGAATGATTTTTGTAAGTTCCTCACACCTTCTGTGAGTTACTTATTGCCCTGATTGTCTCCATGCCCTTCCAGATATTGCCAATTAGGTGCTTTCCCTCAGAAATCACATTTAATTCTCACATTTAATGACACTATGACTTTCCTATTGTGAAGGCTCTATTCTTACTTGTTTGGTCTAAATAATTTTGGATTTAAAGGTATAATTTTCAGATGAGTGTATTTATGCTTGAGATGTATTTAGGAATATATTCCATTAACAGATATTGATCAAAGGCTTAGATCTTGATATGAGTGGAATTGGACCTTTTAGAGACCCCAAAGTCATGCACTTCCAGTTTTTTCCTAAGATTTTCCATGAACACTCACCCATGACAGCCAGTGTGCAGAGCTGGACAGTGTTTATAGACATGCCTACAAGCTGGTGATTGGCTCAGAAACGAGAGAACAGTGAGAGAAAACTAACAGTAGAGTTCATTGATTCTTCAAGGGTTGGGGGTGAGACCTGACTGAAAAGGATGTTTTTAAAAGAGATCAAGGGTATCTTTTATAAGGACTCTTGTAAATTATTACCATCTTTTGGGTTGTGGAAAACTTTTTGTTGAGATTGAGAGAAATGGATTGAGAAGCTTTCATGCCTCATAAGGAATTTTAAAAAGTACGATATTACTGCAATGCAATTTCAATTAATTCTTCTTCTTCTTCTTCTTTTTTTTTTTTTTTTGGTAGTGGGGATTGAACCTGAAGGTGCTTAACCACTGAGTCATGTTACAAGCCTTTTTATTTTTCAGTTTGAGACATAGTCTCACTATGCTTAGAGCTTTCCTTAGTTGCTGAGACTGGCTTTGAACTTGTGATTTTCCTGCCTCAGCCTCCCGAGCCTCTGGGATTTAGGCACGCACCACTGAGCCTGTCTGTTCCAATTCACTTCTAAACTCCTTTTTAAATTTTTAAAAAATTCATCTTCATTGTTTCATTTTTAATGTTTTTATTGGTGCATTATAGTTATATGTAATAGTGTGTTCATTGTGACATATTCATAAATGTGTATAACATGACTTGCTTCGTTTTATTCTCTAAAACTTCCCCTTTCTCTCCCCTTCTCCTCCCCCCTTTTTCTACTCTACTGATCTTCTATTTATTTGTTTTTTGATTGGTGCATTATACTTATATAATTATAAAGTGGGATTCATTCAAAAGAACTGAAGTTAACATACTATAGGTGATACCTGCATTTAATGTTTATAGCAAGCAGTTCACAATAGCCAAGTTATAGAAACAGTGCAGGTGTCTGTCAACAGGAAAATGGATATGGAAAATGTGATACACACACACACACACACACACACACACACACAATGGAATTTTATTCAACCATAAAGAAGAAAAAAATTGTGTCATTTGATGGTAAATGCATGAAACTGAAGAACATTATGCTAAGTGAAATAAACCAGAGGCAAAAGTCAAGGGTTGAATGTTTTCTCTCTTATGTGGAAGCTGGGGAGATACAAGGGAGACAAAAGTGGGGGTGGGAGTGTAGGAGGACTGTGGAAATAGAAGGGAGATCTGTGGAGTAGAGGAAGGGGATGGTGGGTGGATGGAGGAGGAGAGGGAAAGGGGAGGAGCTGCAGAATGAAATTGACCAAATTATGTTAAACTCTCCTTTTTAAGCTCACCTTCACTTCTCATTTCCATGTTATTAAAGGGAAAAGACTGTCATTCTGCTATTGATTTTATTCTCAGTGACAGGAAGAAGACCCAGATGCCAGTGGAAAAGAAGAAAACTAGAGAAAGATTTGATAACTTTCCTTTGATCCTGTTGACATGGCCAACCGTAGGTAGGCAAAAGTAGCTTTGTTTTTCTACTCACTTACCTAACAATCATTTGAGGCTGACCTGCATATTTGTGGTTGGTTTTAATATGCACAACAGGTTTGTTATTAAGAGCCTCTGAGATGTCGAATGTTGCAGTTTTCACATCTGTTAGCGTAGATAGCAAAAGAAATGGTCAAATTTAATTGTAGAGATAATCTGTATGCTCTAACTTGTTTAACAAAAACATAGGTAATTGCAATGAGATTTTTGAGGTGATGTAGTGTCCAGCTAATATATATGATTATGCACTCTGTAGCTCTATCCTGTGTACAGATACATGAGTACAAGGCCCGTTATACTAATACTTCATTAATAGTGGCATTCACAAAACATCAGAAATACCAAAGCAAAACTAAAATTCTCAAAATAAAGAGCAATCAAGAAGTTAAAAATGGGGCTGGGGATATAGCTCAGTTGGTAGAGTGCTTGCCTCGCAAACACAAGGCCCTGGATTCAATCCCTAGCACTGCCAAACAAAACAAAAATAAGTTAAAAATGAACACTTTATCAAATCAATTTATGGCTACCAATGTATGACATAATTTTTATAGCTTCATTGAAGTATAATTGACATACAATGAATTGCATATATTTAAAATGTATACTTTGATGAGTTGGTACATTTATACAACCGTACAACGGGGAAACCATCGCCATAACCAAAATAAATAGACATATTTACATGCCTAAAAGTTTCCTTGTGCCTCCTGTAATCTCTCCCTTCTTCCACCATCACTACAGTCTGGTTTGCATTGCATAGGATTTTGTGATCACATGTAGTTTTTCTTTCTGGCTTCTTTTACTTAGCAGAATTACTTTGAGTTAATCTATACTATTATGTATAGCAATAGCTTACACTTTATTTCTGAATAGATAAATTTCTTTTTATTGCTTAGTAATAATTCACTGTATGGATACAGAACATTTTATTTATTCATTCATCTGCTGATGGACTTTGGTTGTTTTCAATTTGGGCAGTTACAAATTAAACTGTTATAAACATTTTTGTGTAAGTCTTTGTGGAGAAATATGCACCTAAATATTTATTTATTTATTTTTATTTTTAATTGTTTTATTTTATTAGTTTTCTCTCTTTATTTTTACAGATTGCATTTTGATTCATTGTACACAAATGGGGCACAACTTTTCATTTCTCTGGTTGTACACTATGTAGTCATACCATTCGTGTAATCAAACATGTACATAGGGTAATGATGTTTGTCTTATTCCACCATCTTTACTTCCCCAGCTAAGTGTATTCAAAATACACAAGATGCCAAAAAATGGAATTGCTGAGTATGTTTCACTTTAAAATTGTCACTACTCTTTCCATGTTGATTGCACATCTTTACATCCCTTCCATCAGCATATGAAAGTTCCAGTAGCTCCGCATCCTCACCAACACTTAGTATGGAGAGTCTTTTTTTTTAATTTTAATCATTCTCCTGGAAATTGTAATGATATCTTATTGTGGTTTTAATTGGCATTTCCTTAGTTACCAATGACATTGGTCAACTTTTGATATGCTTATTTGTCATCTGTACATTTTCTTTGAATATCAGTTCAAAATTTTTAACCATTTTAATAACCAGTAGTTTGCATTCTAGTTGGCGAGAGTTCTTTACATATTCCAGACATTTGTCCTCTTTTTCATGTAGAAGACGTTTTGCAAATATGTTCTCCCAGTATGAGTCTTGCTCTTCATTCTCAAAAGAATGGAAGCTTAATTTTGATGAAGTGGAATTTGTTATTTTTATCTTATAGATTGTACCTTTTTTTGTTGTTTTAAGAAAACTTTGCCAAATCCAAAGTCACTAAGATTTTTTTCTGTTTTCTTTCAGAATTTTTATAGTTTTAATCATTGCATTTAGGTCTACTATGCATTTGAATTAAATTTACCCTACAAACTATTTCTTACCAAAATTTTAAAGAGACCCAAATAAATGGAAAGATAGACCATGATTGTGGATCAGAAGACCAAATATTATTAAAATGTCAATTCTCAAATTGATTTAGGAATTTAACATAATCTTAATTAATATCCCATCAGTCCTTTTTATAGAAGTTGATAAACTGATTTTAAAATTTATGATACTGGAAAGTACCTAAAATAACCAAAATAACTCAAAAAAGAAAAACAGATGGAATGACTTACAATACCTAGTAGCATGATTTAGTAAAAGGTATAATTATCAAGAGAATGCAGAAGTAATATATGCATAAGCAGATTAATGAAACAGAACATAAAATTCAGAATTAAACCCACACATTTGGTCAATTAGTTTTTGACAAATGTGCCAAGGCCATTTAATGGGAAAAGGATAATCTTTTCAACAAATGGTGCTGTAACAATTATATATTTATATGCAATTAAATAAATATTAATATTGTGAACATTTTAATGAATTGTTATCAAGAAAATGATAAAATATCCTAATTTGAATAGAATTTTGAAATAACAAATAAGTGATTAGAAATTATGCTTTAAAACATAGAACATTTGAACTGAACTATCAGCCAACTGAGGAAAAGTCATACAAATAATCATATAAATGATAATCAATATTATTGACAAATACAATTCATCAGTTCTTGATTTCCTTTCTATAAAAATATGCAAAAAAATTCCAGTACAACTCCAACATATAGAAAATGTAAACAGCTGGCTAGTATTTACATGTGCTATCGTTTTGTCTACATAGGCAAACCAATTTGCAAATTCATTGTTAAAAACTTAAAAAAGAGAAAGATTAGGTTGCTTAACAAATCAGTAAAAAAAAATTCTTTTGTGTGATTATGTTTACCTCGATTGTGTCTAAATGGGGCTATAGAAGCAAATACTACAAAATGGAGATATGAAGGAGACAGATTTACTAGTTAAGAAGAAATTTATTTATTTGTAATTAATTCTCTTAATGCTGCTTATTTTAGCTTTCCATTCTCCTGTTATCTCTGTATCATAGCAAAATAATAATCTGTTTTCGTTCTATATCTTTTCCCCATTTAAATTGGATTTATTAGATCCTTGATGCTTTCCATACCAGTAGATGGCATTCTTATTCTTGTTTTTATTTTAATAGTCTTAGGTTCATAATAAATGTAATGCTGGGATAATTCCTTTAGTCCAAGCTCAGGATGACCAATTTTTGAGCGTGTTTTGAGCTTTGTTTGTGGAAAGGAAGGAACATTCTGAAGGGAAAAGAAAAATGCAAAACTTGGCAAATTGAGATCTGTCCAAAAAGTTGATGCTTCTTTTCTTTTACTTTGCTGGCTGGTGCCAGGTTGAGTAGGGAGGGAGTTTTTGACCAGAGGAGAAGATGAAATTTGGTCATTGAAAGTATCCCCATCTCTGTAGGACAGCACATCCTCTAATAGGTTTATTCTGTTCCTTCTGGGAGCTGACTCAGGCTTTTAGGCTGACTATGGTTCCATGCAGGTGCTTCTTGGTATAGGGGACAGTGACTTGTGCAGTGGGGTGGGGTAGGGGTCTGTGTGCTGGCTACTTGAGAGCTGCTCCCTGTTCACCTGGCTGCTGTGGTCCCAATTACTCTGCTGCTGTGGTATCTTCCCTCAGCACTGTCAGGGCTTTCTGCCTGGCTCTGCAGGTGCTGAGTGTGCTGATCTCAGCCACAATCTCCTTCCTGCCCCAGTTTGATGTCTCCTTACCCCAGACTCTGCCTCAAGGTCAGCTCACACTTAACAGGCCAAGCTGGAGCTACCCTGGCTTGTTATTTTGGGTTGCCAGGGTTGCCATTCAGTTTCTTCACTGAGAATATCTGTGAATGTCTGCATTCCTTCCACACGCTCCATATGGAGCAGAAGGAATCTCAAAGCCACCTTTTTTGCCTGCTGCCCATATATATGCCCACTGCTATGTCTGTTCTGCTGTGAATACTGTGTTCTAGGGGCATAAGGCAAAGTAGCATCTTCCCAGATTCAAATGGGAAATATCCCCTAGGGCACCTACCTTCCACTTAACATTCTGTCTCTGTGAGAATGGCTACATATTCACTAAGACTTCTGGAGTCAAGCATACCTCTGTTTCCACTCTCAAGAAATTTTTGTTCCTATTTCCTGGACACAGAAGGGGCATATCTTCCCAACATGTCTGTTGAAAGCTTCCATTAATATTTTTTCCATGTAGATTATTTTTTCCCTATATCAGTTAACATTGTCTGATATAGGGAAAAGATAAAAGGGACAGAGTTAACCTATTAGAAGATGTGCTCAATTCTCCCTTTTATTTAACAAATATTTTGTAATATCTTCTTTAGTTTAAGTATTGAAACAATGCCCTACGAGGGTTTTGAGGGCATAAGAGAACTGAAAGGAAAGAAATTTGTTCTAAAAAGGTATTTGACCTAGATGTAGAATTGCTATGAATCCCTCAGCCATGGATTCAGATTTATGTATGTGTCTAATTGTTGACTTGAATATCACAAGGGATGATTTCTAAAACTGTGAGCACTCTTGATAAAAAGTATGAACATAAAGTAAGATATTCCCTTGACTAACTTTGCAACTGCCATCCTAGAAAGTCAGTATATATTAAAACTGGACAAATAATACTGTGTGTGCATTTGTAAAACAATATTGGATAATTATAGACATAACTACATTAATGTGATGAGATACAAAAATTTTGTGGGAAGTAGAATAATTTTTCCTTTTCCAGAACTATCTTCTGCATTGCAAAAAGCAATGGACCCCTAGATGCCAGTAGTACCCAATAATTGTAGCAACAAACCTCCAACTCAATTCCCAAAACCTTCACCAAGATGCAGCAACAATTTCATTGGAACCATTGTTCTAGGGAGTCTCTTCTAATACATTTATGATCTTACCCAGGTCTGCAGGTTACAGATTTGGTAACATTCTGCAAAATTAACCTTCATATATTTTTAAGCATCCTAACATCTATGCTGTAAGAATTCTTGGTCCAAGTCATCCCATTATTGATACATCTGGAGATCCTCCATTGTCTAGATTTGTCTGAAAGCCACAGTACCATGCTGTGCTGTATTTTATTACTATTTGCCCATTTTTCTATTGAAGTATTTACTTATTGATTTGAATTAACTCTTATTATCTCTCAATTAGGAAAATATAAGAAAATTCAAGAATCAGACAGAGTATTTCACTCAGAGTCACAGGGCTGAAAACTGGGTAACTGGGTAGACCAGGACCAGAACCTCAATTTTCTATCCAGAACTTTCTTATTATGTCATTATCTTATAAATTATACTTACAAATTTATACTTTTCATTTTTATTAGGAAATCATTGTCTGAATATTTTTTTCTGATTATTGTTGATGCAAATCAACTGAGCAGGCCTTAATGAAGGTGTGGATCAAGCAACTCAAATTGAGTTTCTCAACCTGCAGACTTATAAGGTGTGGATCCCACTAAAGCTGTAGCCACCCCATAAGCCCAGGCCAAGGAAGCCTTTCAACTGTACCCATAACTCCACTTCAGACTCAAGGCTTCATAATTTTCCTTGATTTCCTATTCCATATTTTACTATGCATGTAGTCTCTGTTTACTGTGTTGTCTGAATATAAATAACAATGTTCACATTAAACATAAATGTTTAAACAAAGTTATACAAATAGAAATTAAATACCTATATATTTAATGTATTATATATAAATATTTATATATAAAATATATGCAAATATTTAATATCTACTTAATAAATAGATATAAACTACA